>LBNU01029992.1:69028-80824 GCA_014162995.1 Artemisia annua | reverse complement strand
GATATAACTTTATGACCATTTGAGAAGATGTGAGAATCCCAAAGCATATTTGTGAGGGCCTAGTATATGATTTCCGTGCTTGTTATGATTAGGGTCTAATAACTATTTGTTTGTAATTACTTTTAATATTCGTGTTAAATGACCTAACCTCATATTTGAATTGGAATAAAATCTCATTTGCTTGAGGACAAGCAAATCTCAAAGTGTAAGGGTAATTTGATGAGACGAAAAGTGTTACGCTTTTAAGGGGGGTCATTTAAAGCCCTAATTCGTAATAAATGTGATCAATATTGCCCCTAAACGTTCCTTTTGTCCATTTTAGGTAACTTTTTGAGAGGAAATTCTGGAAAACATGAATATTCGACGTTTTGGAGCATAATAGTGAAGAAAACGACAAAGTCCAAAAGATGGTGAATTTACAACCTTGACGGCCCCGTAAAGAGTCACAAGGTTGACGCCGTCCGCAAGTGACTCCTCCAAATAGTCAATAAGATCATAAATGGAAACGGAAAATAACACTCACTACCTATCATAGCAAATAGATTACCATAGGCTTGGGAAAGGATCAATTACTCCTCCACTAGGCGTAAGCACCTAAGATAAACTATCAAAGAGGTCATTACAAAGGGTTGTAACGTAAGGTGTAGGGATATGATAACACGGTTTGGTTGGAAAAAAAGGGTATTTTAGTGGTGGCAAGTTAATTATCATGATCAAATACATGCACTATACATCGTTGATTAAGTCAAGACTCGACTCAATCTTAGTCTAAAAATGAAATAACAAAAACTAAAAAGAACATAAAAGGAAACGGGATGGTAGTCCGTATGTTTTTCTACTTTCTTTTTCACATTTTTTTGTATTTTTCTTGATTTCTTTTTATACACTCTTGCCCTACCATCCAAAATAATACAATTACTATTCTAATGACTCAAATTAAGATAATCGAAAAACTTGGAGTACTTTTAAAATATTTAGCACGTATGGGGGTAATAATGTTGCTCTTCCCAATTAATCCATTACACTAGTACTTTACCCATGAATCCCAATCATCCCAAAACAATATGTACAAGGATATGACTTAACTTAGCAACCATGTAATTGACTAGATAATTAACTAAGGGTTTAACAAATGTTTTCACAATAATGCACCAAAGGTGGGTGCATACAAGGTAGGCTAAGGCGATTTGGGTGTACATTTAATAGGGTGTAAACAAATTTTCACTTTGAGTAAGATGCTCAAAGGTCGAAATGAAAGGATAGGCTCGGAGGGGTGTACTAGGGGTATTGTGTACCAAAACTGGATACAACGCAAAGGGTGTGGGAGAATTACTTGACCAATGAAGTCAATGTAATTATAACAAATATACGGGTGTAAAACAATGGGTTAATCCTAATGCCTCTTATCATGTAGTAAATCTTAACTACACGAATGTAGTCTCACTTGTGGATTTGAGATGGTCTTAACGCAAGTTCTAGAGTCTAAATGCTACCGGTACTCACATCATAGCACCAAAGATGGATGCTTTTCCTACCAATTCTAGGGGCGAACCTGATGCGTAGGGATTGCTTACGCACTTTGTTTTACCTCTCGAGGGATCTCAAGAGGCTTACAATCCCCACCAGGCAGTGTACCTGACCGATGTAGTATAGTGAAGTGGCAAGTACCGGGGGATTGATCGTTCTCTCACAGGGAATAGTGTTCGTTAGGCTAAAGGCTACTCTAATCTAGGTCTAAGGGTGGAGGAAGATTCTTTTTGTATTTTTATGTTTTATGAAAGCAAATAAAATCTCTGGTTTTGGAGGAGAGGGCGGAATTAGTTGCTAGTCAACTAACCCAAGTTATCTACTTTTAAACTACTTATATTTTTTTAGCTTTTTTTGTTTTGAGACAAACAGTGGTGGGAGAGTAGTGTTTACTTAGATTTCATTACTCCCTAACTATCTTTTACCATGTAATTAGTATGTTGAGTTTGCGTGGATGACGGGTGTATTCCTAACAAGTCGTAGGGAGTGCGTTCAATTCCCTAACTCTATAAGTTCCTACCTCACTATATGACGATACGTCAAGCATCCTATCATAAGCTCACCGATAGCAACCTATGCATGAAATACTACCTTAAAATCGATTAACGCACATACGATTCACGTTTACTAAGACGTTCAAGCTTGTTACCGTATAGGAGGTTAGCCAGTTTTCTTAAGTCTAACGTAGATGAAACATTCATCCAAAATCACAATCACAACATACACATCACATGATAATCAATAGTTAGGTTTCATTAGATCTAAGCAAACACAAGATAATCTAGCTTAGCATGTTAAAGGAAAGACAAGCACAAGCATAAATCATACAACACATAGACATATTGTATGGATTGAATGAAGACTTATCTTTAATTAATCATGCAAGTTAGAGGGTTGGAAATACCCCCTAAGGTCTGTGATACACGAGCTAGGGTTTTGCTCTAAAGTTCTCCACTCCAAAATTCGTATACAATAAAGAAAAATCGTTCTATATATATAGAAAACGCGGGCTGACGGCGTCAGCCTAATAGGTGACGTCGTCAGCTCGGCGATTAGGGTTTCCTGACGGCCTTGATTGACGTGGTCATAATTGCTGGTTCCAGATCTGACGGCCTTGGTTGACGGCGTCACAATTTACACTACGAACTCTCTGGGTCGTCACGAGTCTTTTTTCCACTTCTTGACTTCACTTGTTCCTGACGGCGTCACTTTGTAGAGTGTGACGGCGTCACCTTCAGTGATCTTTAAAGTCTTTTGAGTTTTTGTTGTTTTCCGCACTTTTTCACTTCGAAAACGCCCGAAAATGCTTCTTTTGCGATTTTCTCCTCAAAAGTACCTAAAATGAGAAAAGAAACGACTTTGGGTGAAATCCAAACCAAAAACATACGAATTAGGACTCAAAATAACCCCTAAAAACATAACATTTTTCGTCTCATCAAATACCCTTACACTTGAGATTTGCTTGTCCTCAAGCAAATGCGCTTTTATTCCCAATTGAAAAACAAGTTAGAGGTCATTTAATGCGAACTTAAAAGTAATTACAAGATTTAGTCGTTCCGCTTTACTCAAAATAAGCACGGAGAAAATATACTAGCACCTCTCATGTAGTGTTTGGATACTCACATCTCTCGGTTGATAATATGTAGATATAATGTAAAGGAAATGGACAATATCACTCACTACCTGTCATAATAAATAGATTACCATAGGCTTGAGAGAGGATCAAAACCTTCTCCACTAAGGCGTAAGCACCTAGGATAACTATCAAAGAGGGCTTTACAAAAGGGTTATAACGGGAGGTTTAGGGATATGGAAAAACACGGTTTGGTTGGATAAGGGATAGTTTACTGGTGGCTAGTCAATCATCTTATTTAGTTACATATACAAGTGGCGTTGCCAAGCCAAGACTAGACTCAATCTTAAACTATCAAAAACAAAACAAAACAAAACTAAGAAATAAAAGATAGGTGTGGATGGTAGTCCGTATGTTTTTTTTTTTTTTTTTTTTTTTTTTTTTTTTTTTTGCATACCTTTTTACCCTACCATCCAAAATAATACATCAATGGGGATTAAGCTTTCCCCTTACACTTGAACTTTTACATACTTTACATTTACTATTCTACGACTCGAATTGAAATAATTAAAACACTTGGAGTACTTTTGAAAACGTTTAGCACATATGGGGGTAATAAATGATGTTCTTCCCCATTACTCCATAACACTAGTACTTTACCCATGAGTCCCAATCATCCCAAAACAATATGTACAAGATATGACTCGACTTAGCAACAACGTAACTAATTAGATAATTGACAAGGGTTTAACAAATAACAATAATGCACTAAAGGTGAGTGCATACAAGGTAGGCTAAGGCGATTTGGTTGCACATTTGGGGTGGATTGTAAACAAATTCTTCCTTTAAGTATGATGCTTAAAGTTAGAAACGAAAGGGATAGGCTCTGAGGGGTGTACTAGGGGTATCGTGTACCAAAGATGGGTACATCGCAAAGGTGTGGGAGAATTACTTGACCAATGTAGCCAATGTAATTATAATACAGGTTTAAAACAAGGGTTATCCTAATGCCTCTTATCATGTAGTTAATCCTAATCTACACGAATGTAGTCTCACTTGTGGACTCGGAATGGTCACTAACGCAAGTTCTAGAATCTAAGTATTACCGGTACACACATGGGCACTAAAGTTGAGTGCTTCTCTTCCTACCAATTCTAGGGGTGAACCTCACATATTTGGGTGGAAAATTTTTGGTGGTACGGTTTTTTGTGCTAGTCATAAATTCTCCTATCCATGAGACGCTTATTAGGACTAAAGTTTCCCTCCTAATTAATGTAAAAAATTTTAAATTTGCTCTAAAATTACTCTAACAAGTGTTTCTTTTGGTTTTATTACACACTACTCTTAAACAAGCAAAAATCAAGCAATATTGATGAGGTTTCATTAATCTACCCTTATTTACCCCCCTTACACTTAAGTTGAACATTGTCCCCAATGTTCGAAAATAAGGAATGGAAAAGATAAAAGGTTAAAAGAATGAAATCGGATACTCCCCTGATTCGTTCTTTATGCAAGTGAAGTAACAAGGTTAGATCCTCCTCCAAGAAGATGAACTATCAAAGCTTCCCTTCCAGTATATGCATCATCTTCTTGTCCTAAATAACCTATTAACATGAAAACACTACAAGAACCTCGCGTAAAATCGGTGGCATTATTCATATATATATAGACGTATACCTAGAAAGCAAGTAAAATATAATGCTTGTGGAATGATTTTTCTACAGGTTTCCTGGAATTCATAAGAGAGATTTTAACAAACATACAAGTTCCGTTAGAAAACTTCAATCAACAAATAAATTCCAGATTTTTGCACCTGACGTCGTCAGGTATTAAATCCTGACGCCGTCAGAATGTTCTGACAGAAAGTTTAAGTTGAGTTTCCGGAAAATTTCTTGGAAAACCTTTGTCTCAATTCCTGGGAATTCTGCAGAAAAAATCATTATGACTCGATACAAGCATTTGACTCTAACAATTACAAATATGTAAACTAATTTCATTGTTATGATTCATGTTCATTTGTTCTATATTAACCGATTTGGATGTCTCTTACACTTAGCTTTTGCAAAATACCTTTATATGTGATTAAGACGAAGTTAAAAACAAAATAAAGCATTTTCACAATTTAGTTTGAAGCATGAATCAATAACAAGAAATATAATTTACATACGAAACACACAAAAACACACAAAAACACACAAAGCATGGGTTGCCTCCCAAGAAGCGCTTTTCTTTATTAATGAGTCTTGTAGCTAGACTCGAGGCCTTGCCTCGTTATGTGACTCCTAGATGAGTTACCCCCTCATTCAAAATGTCTTTGGGGTCGAACTTCTCTTTCAACTTCCTATTGGTGGGTTTAGTCTTATATGTTTTTTCGAATTTCTCCCCATCCGGATCATAGAGAGTGAGCTTAATGTGCCATTGCCCGTCTCCCTCTTTAGGCGGTTTCTTCCAATCCCATTTTTCCTTATCTTCCTCACTTCTCCACTTTTTTATCCTTAAATTGATTGGTAAGGTTCCTAAGAATTCTACCATCTTTCTAAAGACAAGAGGGTCCTCAAACGGGTCTAATTCAATGTCCCTAGCCAATAGTTGTTCTACCAATTGAGTTTGGTCTATAAAATCTTTTTCTAAATAGAATGGCCTTTGAGGTCCTATGAAATCACCATTTACCCAAGGTCCGTATCTAGAGGGTCTCCTATCCAATTCTATACAAGGGGGAATAGGTTCCTCACCGGTGTCGTAGGCATGCTTCTTAACATCATACACGGATCTATTTTCCGCCTCTCCTACCGTTATCACAGATGCTTTGCAATCTATCAACGCACCAGCGGACGCTAAGAATCCTCTTCCTATTAACAAAGGGCATGTAGGGTCGCTTTTCATATCAAGGATGTGGAAATCGGCTAACAAGGTCATTTTCCCTACACTTACTAACACGTCTTTAATTACTCCAACGGGATAAGCAATAGTACTCCCGTCCGCTAGGCCTATCAGTACTTCCGTATCCTCCATTCTTCCTAACTTGAGACTTTGATAAACCAGAAGTGGGATTAAGTTGAGACTCGATCCTAAGTCGGCTAGTGTATCAAAGGGCTTGGAGTCTCCTATCCTACAAGGTAGCACAAATATACCCGGGTCGTCCATCTTTTTGGGTAAATTGTTTTGAACAAAGGCCGTCCCATTCTTTCCTAACTTAAGTTTCTCCTCATACTTTTCTAAGAGGGCATTATAGTAAGGGGCTCGGGCCAAGACATCGATAGCCGGACGCTCAAGGTGAAGTTCCTTAAATTCCTCGTCTAGGTTGCGAGTGGGTGGCGCATTTTGGTCTTTCTTAGGGACTTGGGTTTGCTTAAAACATGTGCGAGTGGCATTGACCAAATAGTATTGTGGGCAAGAACTAGGGGATGAAACGGATGAGATAGCATTAGCGTCTAGTTTCGGGTTCTTGGCCGTATTGCTCGGGAGGGCTCCTATGTCTCTGTCATTAAGGACCTTCAACAACATGTCAATCTTGTTGGTCATCTCGCTTTGTTGTTGTTTGAAATCGGCTTCAAACCTAGACAATCGAGCTTCTTGAGATGCCATAAAGCTAGACATTAATCCTTCGAAATCGTTGGAAGGATTGTTGTTGGAGTTGCGGTTTGAGGGTGCACCGCTTGGTTGGAAACGGTTAGGTGGGTTGGAAGGGTTGCCTTGAGGTTGTTTCCACCTAAAGTTCGGGTGATTCCTCCAAGAGGGGTTGTACGAATCACCGTATGTGTTTTGCTCGGGCTTGAAAGTGTACCACTTATCTCCCGCTCCGTCGGTACGCGAGGATGCGTAGTCCGCAAAAGCTTGTTCGGGGAGTTCCTTGCAATCGCGAGTGTCGTGGGGACCTCTACACAATTCACAAGAAGAAGTGATTTTGTTCACTTGGCTTGAAGGTTTAGGAGCTTCGTAGGATTTCATTAGATACTTGACTTGGTCTTCAAGTTCCATGATCCTACGGTCGGAAGTGCTTGAGTTATTCGAAGGCAAGGATATTGCCTTGACCGTTTTGTTCAAATCACGGGGATCGTTCCAACTTTCGTTGTCATAGAGAGCAAGCTCGTCTATGAGTTCCCATGATTCCTCCGCACTTTTATCACGTAGCTTACCACCGGCCGCTTGGTCAATGGTTCGCTTTGTGGAGGGGTTGACGTGGTCATAGAATATTTGGACTTGGAGCCAAAGTTCTATGCCATGATGAGGGACTTTGTGAAGTAGGTCTTTGAATCGGCTCCATGCCTCATAGAGAGTTTCGCCTTGATGTTGTTGGAACATCAAGATGTCGCTCCTAAGTTTGCTAGTTCTCCCCGGTGGGAAAAATTGGGCAAGGAAGAGAGTGGTTAGGTCGTCCCAAGTGGTGATGGATCCTGCGGGTAAGCGCTCAAGCCATTGACTAGCTTGGTCACGTAGAGAGAATTGGAATAGGCGTAGTCGGGTGGTCTCTCGGGTGTCAACACTAAGGTCTATGGAATCTACGATTTTGAGGAAATCCTTAAGGTGTTGATTTGGGTCTTCGGAACGAAGCCCATGGAATGCGCATCCGCTTTGCACCAACCGGATGGTGTCGGATCTCAAGGGTGTCACATTGGCTCCTTGGTTGAGCTCAATGGTGTTTCGATAGCCTTGGTGGCTAGGTCGGGAGTACTCTCCTAAGGTGCGGGCTCTAGGAGGTGGGTTTGGTTGAATTAGGTTGTTGGGATCAAGGATGTTACCACCTTCCATGATGTCGGATGGTAACGGTTACGAACAAAAACACGAAGAAAAAGATAGACTAAAGAGAATCCTAGAAAAATAAAACAAAATCTCACTAGAAAGGAGTCTAGTGAGTAGACCTAATTAAGAATAAAAATTAACCTAAACAATAACTATTCCCCGGCAGCGGCGCCAAAAACTTGATGCGCGTGGATTGCAACACGCACTACGTTTTACCTCTCGAGGGATCTCGAGAAGCTTGCAATCCCCACCAGGCAGTGTACCTGACCGATGTAGTATAGTGTAGTGGCAAGTACCGGGGGATTGATCGTTCTCTCGCAGGGAATAGTGTTCGTTAGGCTAAAGGCTACTCTAATCTAGGTCTAAGGGTGGAGGAAGATTCTTTATGTATTTTTATGTTTTATGAAAGCAAATAAAATCTCTGGTTTTGGAGGAGAGGGCGGAATTAGTTGCTAGTCAACTTACCCATGTTATCTACTTTTAAACTACTTATATTTTTTAGCTTTTTTTTGTTTTGAGAAAAACAGTGGTGGGAGAGTAGTGTTTACTTAGATTTCATTACTCCCTAACTATCTTTTACCATGTAATTAGTATGTTGAGTTTGCGTGGATGACGGGTGTATTCCTAACAAGTCGTAGGGAGTGCGTTCAATTCCCTAACTCTATAAGTTCCTACCTCACTATTTGACGATACGTCAAGAATCCTATCATAAGCTCACCGATAGCAACCTATGCATGAAATACTACCTTAAAATCGATTAACGCACTTACGATTCACGTTTCCTAAGACGTTCAAGCTTGTTACTGTATAGGAGGTTAGCCAGTTTTCTTAAGTCTAACGTAGATGAAACATTCATCCAAAATCACAATCACAACATACACATCACATGATAATCAATAGTTAGGTTCCATTAGATCTAAGCAAACACAAGATAATCTAGCCTAGCATGTTAAAGGATAGACAAGCACAAGCATAAATCATACAACACATAGACATATTGTATGGATTGAATGAAGACTTATCTTAAATTTAACATGCAAGTTAGAGGGGTAAAAGTACCCTCTAAGGTCTGTGATACACGAGCTAGGGTTTAACCCTTAAGTTCTCCACCAAGTTCCTCTTTTAAAACAATAAAATTCGTCCTATATATATAGAGAATACGGGCTGACGGCGTCAGCCCAAGGTGTGACGCCGTCACGCCGACGATTAGGGTTTTGTGATGGCCTTCTTGACGTCGTCACGCCGCCTTGTTCCAGATCTGACGGCCTTCCCTGACGCCGTCACCAAAATAGGCTAAAAACTCTCTGGCCCGTCATGAGTAACTTCCAATTCTTCACTTCATTTGTTCCTGACGTCGTCACGTTGGAGCTTGTGACGCCGTCACCTTCTGTGCAATTTAGGGTCTTTTGAGATTTTGTTGTTTTCCGCACTTTTTCATTCCGAAAATGCCCGAAAATGCTTCTTTTGTGATTTTCTCCTCAAAAGTACCTAAAATGAGAAAAGAAACGACTTTTGGTGAAATCCGATCAAATAATATACGAATTAGGACTCAAACGGACCCCTAAAAACGTAACATTTTTCGTCTCATCATTCGGGTATTGCTGTTTCTTGTTCTTCCTGAGTATCAAACGGTTGAAGTCTGAATGGTGCCTCTGATTGTGTCGGTCTGGTGCCGGATGCAGGAGCTCTTTGTCTAGAAGGAGGAGCCTTAGAAGTCTTGTGGGGCTGCTGTGATGAAGATGGTGCTTCTGACTTCTTTGACTTCTTGCTTTTCGGATCTGAGTCAGGATCATCATCTTTTCTTTGTCGTTTGTGTTTACCGGCAGCTTCCTTGCAAGATTCTTTTGAGTCTATGGCTTGAAGTGCCTCGAACATCGTTGATTCTTCAGGTGTCTTATCCTCCTTGTTTCTAAGCTTGACAGCTAACAGTGTTTGTATTTGTTCAGTAGATAGATCTTCTGGTGGTGGAGGATCCCTGTTAGTGCGAAGGTAAAANTATAGGAGGTTAGCCAGTTTTCTTAAGTCTAACGTAGATGAAACATTCATCCAAAATCACAATCACAACATACACATCACATGATAATCAATAGTTAGGTTCCATTAGATCTAAGCAAACACAAGATAATCTAGCCTAGCATGTTAAAGGATAGACAAGCACAAGCATAAATCATACAACACATAGACATATTGTATGGATTGAATGAAGACTTATCTTTAATTTATCATGCAAGTTAGAGGGTTGGAAATACCCCCTAAGGTCTGTGATACACGAGCTAAGGTTTTGCTCTAAAGTTCTCCACTCCAAAATTCGTATACAATAAAGAAAAATCGTTCTATATATATAGAAAACGCGGGCTGACGGCGTCAGCCCAATAGGTGACGTCGTCAGCTCGGCGATTAGGGTTTCCTGACGGCCTTGATTGACGTGGTCATAATTGCTGGTTCCAGATCTGACGGCCTTGGTTGACGGCGTCACAATTTACACTACGAACTCTCTAGGTCGTCACGAGTCTTTTTTCCACTTCTTGACTTCACTTGTTCCTGACGGCGTCACTTTGTAGAGTGTGACGGCGTCACCTTCAATGATCTTTAAGGTCTTTTGAGTTTTTGTTGTTTTCCGCACTTTTTCACTCCGAAAACGCCCGAAAATGCTTCTTTTGCGATTTTCTCCTCAAAAGTACCTAAAATGAGAAAAGACACGACTTTGGGTGAAATCCAAACAAAAAACATACGAATTAGGACTCAAAATGACCCCTAAAAACGTAACATTTTTCGTCTCATCAGAACCTCACATATTTGGGGTGGAAATTTTTTTTAGTGGTACGGTTTTGTGCTAGTCATACAATTTCCTATCCATGAGACGCTCATTAAGAACAAGGTTTCACTTCTAAATGTTGTAAAAATTTTTAAATTGGTGCTAAAATTGCCCTAACAAACATTTCTCTTGGTTTTATTACAAATTAACTATCAAACAAAGCAAAACATCAAGCATAGGTGTATTCTCAACGGTGCTTTTATTTACCCCCCTTACACTTAAACCGAACATTGTCCCCAATGTTCAAATAAAAGACGTAGAAGTAAATAAAATGAAAGAATGAAATCAAATACTCCCCTGAATCGTTTGATGTGGATAATGAGATAACATGGTTAGATCTTCTTCCAAGAGAGACGAACGTTCAAAGCTTCCCTTCCAAAATAATAATCGTCTTCTTGTCCAAAATAACCTGTTAACCTGAAAATGATAGAGGCCAACCTCGCGTAAAATCGGCGGTAAAATCTACATGATAATAAGATATAATGCTTGTGGAATGAATATTTTGCAGAATTTCTGGAGATTATAAGTTAAAGAATTGACAAGACTTTTTAGGTTTCCGGAAAAATACATAAATTTCAAAAATTGCAGAAAATTCTAACCTGACGCCGTCAGGTGTTAATCCTGACGCCGTCAGAAAGTTCTGATAGAATTCTCATGTTAAGTTTCCGGGAAAAATTCTGGAAAAACTATATCTTACTTCCTGGAATTCCTGCAAAAATTCATTATGACTCGATACAAGCATTTGACTCAAACAAGTACTAATATGTATGTTAATTTCATTGTTATGATTCATGTTCATTCGTTCTATATAAACCGATTTGGATTTCCCTCACACTTAGCTTTTGCAAAATACCTTTATATGTAGTTAAGACGAAGTTAAAAACAAAATAAAGCATTTTCACAATTTAGTTTGAAGTGATGAACTCAAATAAGTACATAATTTTATCATCATTTATCCTATCTTATTGACCTGTTTTATTACATTATGTATGAGAATTGGTGCTTTTATGTTTACTTTCGTAATTCTCAGGTAAAAACAGGTATTTGGTGAAAGTTGGCGATTTTGGACTAAAAATGGAGCAAAACGAGCAAGATGTCAAAAGTCTACTGGAACTCAGAAGATACGCCGTATCTCACTCAA
>LBNU01029992.1:7277-63940 GCA_014162995.1 Artemisia annua | reverse complement strand
TGATTCAAAAAGGTGATACTCGGCAAATACAAGATATCATATTTGAGTAGGAGTAGGTTAATTAATCATAACCAAAGCCGTGCCAGTCTCTCAGGCTGAAACCCCCCTTTGCGTTAGATTAGGATTGTATAGCTAACCTTGTATAACTAACTTAGACATTAAAACACCTAGCAAAGTAACTAGATAATACGTTCCACTCTTAGTGATCGACACCCTACTTACCATTATATACATACGTACCGGGTACACTGCTCGTTAAGTGTGTGTGTCATTGATAAGTCGGCAATTATAAATTTAAAACTTGAATAGGCCATAAAACAACATATATGTGCTACAACGATAACGACAACACGACTCGCGCACGCATCAAGTTTTTGGCGCCGCTGCCGGGGAGTGAATTGTTATTATCTAAAAAACTTTGCAAATTGTTTTAATTAGGATTGTAATTGTATATTAGGTTTTAGATTGTAATTTGGTTGTATATTAGTTAGATTGCATTCACTGTATATTATGCATATTTTTCTTTTTGTATATTTGTTTATATTTCGATTTTTGTATATTTTATATTTTATTCTGCATAACTCTGTTGTCGTTGTTCTGTGCTGATACAAACGATACGGCGCATCTGATTTATAAGATACGGCATACTGCGTTTTTTTTAAAATAACAACGCAATTTAATAAATTCGAGTACGACGCATCTTCCCAAGATACGGCGTATTCTGTTTTTAATAAGAAATTTTTCTAACTTTAACGCCATACGACGCATCTGTTTTCACAGATACGGCGTATTAACTTTTTAAAATTAAAAACAGTTAATCGATTTATTAAATAAAAGCGACGCATCGATTTTTATCGATACGGCGCATCCTATAAAATCAAAAATATTAAATTTTGAAACGTAACGAAAATACGACGCATTAACTTTTGTTAATACGGCGCATTAGCTTCTGATAATACGACGTATTTATATTTAATAAATTTAATTAATTTTTGATTATATACTTTGATACTTCACTACTCTCGCGTACAAGTTGGTTTATTTTCAGGATAAAGATGACTAAAGCATCACTTAGAAGACTACGTTCTGAACCTGACCAAAGGATCCTAGATGAAGTAATCAAATCTACAATAACTGGAAATTTGCAATAAGCGGTAAAGGTAAAAGGACTCAATGGAGGCAACATTGAGTATCTTAATTTCTCTTGAATTGTAATTCCAGCTATTCTTTATAATAATTCACTAACATTTACGGAGAATCCTTTTTCAAAACTTTCTCCCAAACGTTTAACTACAAATGTGAATTCGTCATGATCTCGATTTTGTAAACTTAAAACGATAATTATTCCTTGTGAATAAATTTTAAAACTACTAAACATGAGATCATAATCCGCTATAAGTTGGTTATGCCATTTTAATCTTATTATTGCAAAATCTATCACAATATGGTATGCCGCTCAGAATTTTGACAGTGTTCAATGAGAAGTGTTGCGGAGGCCAAGGTACGTTTCCTATTTAATTTTCGTTCATTGACACTATAATACAGCGGATAGCACATTAATCAACGGTAATCTGACTTACCGTAAGGATGAAGAACCTACTATGATTAACGCATGCACTAATTCTAGGCTTAGCGATAATGATAGCAACGGTTCATGCGATAAGAAAATTATTAAACATAGGAATGTCTTGTTTGTCAAGTTACCGTCACATCTTGGATATTTATGTCTATATGGTAATGAAAATCTCCCGTCTATCACTTTATCTTCTATACCCGAAAGGGATAGGACTTTATTCATGCAGATATTCAGAAAACATGGATTAGAAGTTGAGGAAGGACAAGATGTGGTCGACACAACTGGGCTAATAATAAGGGAGCTCGACGCTTCCGACTATTATAATGATCGCTATTAAGGAGCTGAACGTGAGTCTATCTTGAAGACTCTGGAATAAAGACAAGTGCTGACCGGGAGACAACCCGGAATATTTTATTTTCTGTTTCTGTGTCGGGTCAGTCAGACCTGCAGTAGATACGGCGCATCACTTCTCAGCATGCGGCGTATCACCTGCACTGGTCATATCTTATTTTTCTGCATTTTTATTTAAGACTTTTTGTCAGTTTATTTTATGCGCCGCATCCATGGCAAAGGATGCGACGCATCTTTTATTCTGATTCGTAATAATTCCAGGCTCAATGCGGCGTATCTTCTTCCATAAGATACGGCGTATTGGCCGCCTGATGATTTACAGTTTTTATTTTTCTTTTTATTTTTATTTTTAACTAACTACTAATGTATTATGCATGTTGAACCTTCTTGACTCAGATGTGTAAAAGATATTAAGGTCTTATAGTTTCTTGCACTTTTTGTGGATACAACAATTTCCGAAGCCTAAAGGCCTACATCCACAACAAGTTGATTTTTGCTCTCTAAACGCATAATGGAAGATCATACCGAGCAAATCTCAGGGGAGTTTTTCTGTTTGAATTCTTTTTATTTTCCTTGTTTTTACCCTTTGACAAGAACAACGAGGACGTTGTTCAACTTAAGTGGGGGGATGGAGAATCAGAACATTCACTTGTCCTAAACTTTTGAAAGTATGCTTAAAATGCGCTTAATATATCAAAATTTAAAAAAAAAAAATTTAGCATATTTTTGTTAAAGTCTGTATTGCATAACCTGGTATGTGCTATTTTACACATACTTTTGACCTAAGATTAAGTGTTTAAAAGACCAAAAACTAACGTGAAACGCCAAAGATATCGTATTTTTTGTGTTTGTGACTGTGCAGGAACGGATATTGCATAAATGGCATAAAAACCAACCAAAAAGCCCTAAACGAGCACGAGATTTGGAAAAGTGTTTGAAAGAGAAGCCGAAGATGAAATTTGCTTAAGTAAAGCCTGTGACGACGTTTTCATTACTTAAAGGCTCATGAATATGAAATAGACACGTAATCGAAGACTAAAGACGATTATCATGAATAAGCTTCCCAAATTCGAGCAAGTGATCACTTTCATATCATTGAAGACTTTTTGAAGACTCGTTAACATATTTCCTCAAGATTACAAGGACCTAAGTTTACTTTTTACAAGTCGTTTAGTAGTGTAATAGAAGTTTAGGTGTTCTTTCATGAACAACTAGAGTAGAGGGGGCTAGATGTAAAAAGGAATCCACCATGGATCCTTTATATACCACCCTTAGCTTCATTTAGAAGCTAGTCTTCATTTTCATTTTTATTACATGTCTTAATTTACTTGTCTTTTATTTTTCATGTAAGTTTTATTTTTAATGCATCTTTGAATTTCATGTCTTAAATTTACTTATTGTCTTATTGTCATTTAATCTTTAATCTTTACAAGTTTTATTCTTAATCTTTACACAAGCTTTTATAATTTGTCTCATCAACATTGCATGGTTTTTTGTTTTGAGTCGAATAGCTTAAATAAGCTAGGACTTGTACCCCTTGTCGTGGCTTATTTTAGCTTATTAGGCTTATTTAGTTCTTAAAAACTTGTTTTTCTTTAAAAGCTTTTATTAGTTTTAATTTAGATTTAAGTTTTTATTTAGTTTTATAAATTTTATTAAATCTAGGGCTTGTAATTTTTGTAGCGTCTTATTTGTCTTATTTAGGCTTATTTCGTTCTTAATATTTGATCTTTTTCAAGTTTTAATTAGTTTTCAATTATTTCATTATATTTTGTCACGTAACAAAAAAAATAGTTTTATAAAATTCTATTTTGGGTATTAGCGAGTAACATTTTAGGTCCTTATCTTTTGCGAGTTTTGGTTCAAACAATTAAATGCGAGTATCATCTTTTTGCTAAGCATTGTGAGTATTATATTGTTTTGGTCATTGCGAGTTTGGCAAGCCTGAACTTATTTGCAAGTTTTGTTTTCACAAGTCAAAAGTTAGTATGATATGTTTGACCAAACTTCTTTGCGAATCTTTTATATAATAAAACAAAACCCCAAGTGGGGACTTTTTCATTTTACAAAAACTCAACCTTCCCTCATTTAGTAACATTAAAAAATTTCTTTTATTGATATATACTACACAACTAGAAGATTAATACAAAAAATTAGAAGATAAATACAAAAAATTATAGATAAGATACAACTAACAATAGAATAAACTTTTTAAATGATTATCTTTAATAATAAACAAATATAATTAAAAATCATAAATCAAACAAAACAAATATTAAATTATTTGTTTTTTAATAAATAAAAATACACCATTCAAAAAAATTTAAGAAAAAACCCCGCGCGTGCGCGGGCATTATAACTAGTATGAAATATGATATCTTGTATTTGCGAGTATCACCTTTTTGAATCAAATAGCGAGTATTATAATAGTTTGGTATTGCGAGTTTGGTCCATGAGTTAAGATTGCGAGTATGGCTGTAACAAATAGCGAGTATGCTACCTTTTGGATTGCGAGTTTCATCTTGGCATCCTTGTTTGCGAGTTTAGTCTCCTTATATTGCGAGTATGGTTCAATACTTGCGAGTATGGTCTTTTAATAATACACCGCGAGTTTTATTTTCAGTTTTTAGTCTTGCTAGTTTGGTATACTTATATGAATTGCGAGTATGATTTTTACTTGGTAGCGAGTAAGCTTTTTTGTCTAAAACGTTTTGAGTCGTGTTTCGTTCTCTACCTTTCACTTCTTATTTCTTAAGCCGAGTTAGGCTTTTATTTCACTCCATCGTTCATCGAGTGGAGTTTCTTTTATTCATTTCTTAACGTTACTCCGTCGAATTTTCTTTAAAACTTTTTAACTTAGTTTCTTATCTTTTAAACTTTTACTTTTATTTTCTTTCATTTATTAAATCTAAAAGCCTAAAAACATTTTCCGTCTTAATTTTCTTTTCTTTCTTTTATTTTGTTTAACCTTTCTAACTTTCTTTTATTTCCCTTAAAGTTAATGTTTTCTTTTCTTGTTTATTTTTAGCTTTCTTAAACACGTTTTACTTTTATTAAGTCTTAAATAAAGTTTAGTAGCGTAATCAAAACACAAAATAATCTTTAAACCCATTCATCTCACATAACTCACGGTTTTGAACGACGAGATCAATTTTAACCCTCGTTGGGACTACGACCCGTGGTTTACAAGCTTCACCGCTTAGAATTCCGCGATCATAAGAGGGAGGAGCAGAATTAACAATTCAAGATTATAATTCATATATGTTCCCACGCCTCCCGCACTCATACAGAATCATAGAAATATTACGCCGCAATTCTGAAGTCGATGCTACGCATATATTCCCTCTGGAAGTATGAATTAATCGATCGGAGCTCCCACCGATATTCTTTTTAAGGTCAAGTTTCGCGAGCCGCTATCTATCACTTGTTACATTCGCTCGCATTTCGACCACTCCATGACTTTCACGAGTAGCACACATCGAACAGATAACTATAATGAGTTACCACCATTCTTCGTCCTGCAACATCTGACCTACATCCGGATAGTCTGTAACAGAGCCTTAATTTATACCAAACCCTAAAAGTCGACAAACTAGCTGAAGGAGAGTAGCCAAGACACGCCCAAAAGATAGTATTCCAATGAGCTGTAAGAAAGGGGACGTGCAATGTATCCTAAGCGTTTATATCGTAGATCAAGGTTTTTTTTTGGTAAATTTTACAACTGGGAGGAATTCATTGCTCTTTATATTTTACTTCTCACTAGTCGATTCTTCAAGATGGCCAATACGTAGTTTACGCGTAAGCGAACCGGTTATGGCCCCGATTATACCTATCGCCTTAAAAATGCTTTCCATGCGATTAAGATTTTAGTATGTTTCTTGTTCGATGTTCTCCTTTGTTTCCAATAGTGATGTTTATTCAGCTAGCACCATTAGAATCACTCTCTTGTTCATCCCTAGCTGAGCATTGCTTCTGGGATCATACCATGTCATACTTTCCTCGGCCGCCTAATGAAATTCTAACTATCATATCTTTTAAAATCGAGTAGGATACCTAATTGCCAGAATCACGCTGAAATCATTAAGTCTATTTAACTCGCCGATAATAGATTAGACTCAAACGAAGAAAATCGACAGAATATGGTATATGTTAAGCAACAAATACATTAATAAAACGTAGCAATAAAACAGAGTGACATAACTATCTAATACTATTAGTGACGACTAAGGAACCTCTTTATGTGTTTGTAATCTAATGAAAGTATTAAACTACCGGATTGTAGTGCATGGCGATAACTTCTTCTGAAATATTTATGCGGCATAAAGTGTGGTTTCGAGTTGTTCCTATAAGTTTTATGAAGGAGTTAGGAGTAGGTTAACTTTATTTATATCAGTGATAACAAAGCCGCCTTGCCAGTCCTCTCCAGGCTTTTGGACATGCTTAAACTCGCAATTGACATTCGATGATAATTGGAGTGGGATTGTAATAGAGCTATCACACATTTGTATTAAATAACATAATCTTTTAGAACATAGTAAACAAAAATATTACTTCTAGCTAAGAGTATACCTAAGATAATAGTACCACGTCTACTTAGTGCATTCAGTATTCACCTATAGATCTACTTATCCATTATAATACATGACGATTACCGGAGTACTAGCTTGCTAACGTATAAGTAGAATGTAGCTGTCATTAATAAATGTTTATCGGCAATATATAAACTATATTTGTTATATTCGAACTTTGTAATAAGCATATTAATACAACTATTATCACCCCTTCCTTTTTCATTTTTTTTTTGTTCTGATGCTTTACATACGATAACATATCAAACACGACTATACACCGCTGACTTGGCATCAATGATTATTGGCCCGCATTGCTCTGGGGAGTGAACATTTGTTAGTGATTCTAGAATAAAACATTTGCAAATTGTTCTGGATTAAATTAGGAATTATTTTTCTTTTGTTATATTTGTAATGTATGTTATGTATAGTTTTGTAGATTGATGATAAGTAATTTGGTTGATAATAAAGCTTTCAGATATAGATATTTCATGCATTCTTCTCATGTTATTTATGTTGGTGCCATTTTCCGGACTATTACATAGATAGCATATTTTTCTATGTTAATTTGCGTATATTGCGAATGCAGTTTATAGTATAATAATGTCCGGAAATTTTTGTACATTGTTATATTTTATTCTGCATAACTCGTTGTCGGTTCTGTGCTGATCAAACGATATCGCGCGCATCTGATTTATAAGAATACGGCCGTACTGCATTTGTTAGGATTGGTTTTTAAGGGTTAGCAGTGTGGTGTGAATTGTGGTAGTCTGTGTCTAGGTTTTCTGGGATTCTTTGAGGTAAGGTTTTCGGGGTTTAGGAGTTCTTATAGACAGTAGGCTTTTGGGTGTAATCTGATTTACAAAGTTGCAGTCACTCCTTATATTTCTTTTGTTTGGTCGAATAGTATCAGCGTTTAGTTTCACAGTACGGCATAAGTTTTTTGATATTTTAGAAGAATAATCGTTAACTGTGTGCGGTTATGGGGTTCCCCCCCCTCTCTTGGTTTTATTACAAATTAACTATCAAACAAAGCAAAACATCAAGCATAGGTGTATTCTCAACGGTGCTTTTATTTACCCCCCTTACACTTAAACCGAACATTGTCCCCAATGTTCAAATAAAAGACGTAGAAGTAAATAAAATGAAAGAATGAAATCAAATACTCCCCTGAATCGTTTGATGTGGATAATGAGATAACATGGTTAGATCTTCTTCCAAGAGAGACGAACGTTCAAAGCTTCCCTTCCAAAATAATAATCGTCTTCTTGTCCAAAATAACCCGTTAACCTGAAAACGATAGAGGCCAACATCGCGTAAAATTGGCGGTAAAATCTACATGATAATAAGATATAATGCTTGTGGAATGAATATTTTGCAGAATTCCTGGAGATTATAAGTTAAAGAATTGACAAGACTTTTTAGGTTTCCGGAAAAATACAAAAATTTCAAAAATTGCAGAAAATTCTAACCTGACGCCGTCAGGTGTTAATCCTGACGCCGTCAGAAAGTTCTGACAGAATTCTCATGTTAAGTTTCCGGGAAAAATTCTGGAAAAACTATATCTTACTTCATGGAATTCCTGCAAAAATTCATTATGACTCGATACAAGCATTTGACTCAAACAAGTACTAATATGTATGTTAATTTCATTGTTATGATTCATGTTCATTCGTTCTATATAAACCGATTTGGATTTCCCTTACACTTAGCTTTTGCAAAATACCTTTATATGTAGTTAAGACGAAGTTAAAATCAAAATAAAGCATTTTCACAATTTAGTTTGAAGTGATGAACTCAAATAAGTACATATTTTTATCATCATTTATCCTATCTTATTGACCTGTTTTATTACATTATGCATGAGAATTGGTGCTTTTATGTTTACTTTCGTAATTCTCAGGCAAAAACAGGTATTTGGTGAAAGTTGGCGATTTTGGACTAAAAATGGAGCAAAACGAGCAAGATGTCAAAAGTCTACTGGAACTCAGAAGATACGCCGTATCTCACTCAACGGATACGACGTAACATCATACTTAGATGAATTCGAAGACCATTGCCTGAATTTGAAGAATGCGCTGCATGTCATTCTGACATGCGTCGCATATGAAACTTTGGTCGACGAAGAAGATTGAACTTGTTCTACTCCAGATACTCCGCATCTATATCTCATAGAACGGCGCATCTCTACAAAAGATTCTTCACCAGAGAACAATCCAAGATTATAAACATATACCGCATCCAAGACAAGATACGCCGCATCAAGGTAACGAATATTCTGGAATATATTATCGTGGACCCCGCGAATTAAGTCAATCCCGCATCTATCACTTACCTGCGCCGCATCGACCTCACATCGAACAGAATATATAAATACCAAGACTACAACGAATTTAAAACCTTTTAACCAAACCCTAAAAGTTCGGACAACAGCAGAGTGCCAAGACACGCCCAAAAGAAGATTCTAAGAGCTGTAAGAAGGTCCTGCATGCTACTATCTTACATTCGTAGAATTTTTTTTAAATGTAATAACGCTTTAAATCCATCAGGATCGATGGACAATATTACCGATACGACGTTTTATTCGCCTTAAAAATGGCTTTCCCATCCGTTAACAGATTATATGTTGGTCTGTGGTAATTTTAATTGTGATTGATCCCTCGTGTCTAGCGAGCATGTGGCTCGTCGCCATCCATCTTCCTCGCCTATGAATTCTAATATCTTAATATAGTAGATATGTCTAATAATCATTAAGAGTTACTCGCCGATAGATTTAGTAGCCAAACGAGAAGCTGACAAACTTAATACCCACTACTAAACTATCATAACAACGTGACAAACTATCTAACATTAGACAGACCTCTTATTGTTTATCTTATGTATCTTTTGTGTGCATGCTAACTTCTCTGTTAGGGATAACCGGTCCATAGTTAGATAGGAGAGATCTCTCCACAACCAACACTCTCTTTTTGATATAATATTATTGGTGAAGATTACTTGGTCCTATCTTTAGCCTATTCGAGTTAAGGCTTTGAGCAATTGCGAGTATCGTGGTCGTGGATTCGGCCATGTATTCGTGATTTTGTCGCCTTTTCTGGAATATGAGATCGATAGAGATTGAAAAGAATGATCACCTCTTAACAAAAAACCCTTTTTACCGCTTTAGACTTGTTACTCCTTAGCTTTAGTGGTGGAGATGTGTATCCTTGCCAAGCTTATGATAGAATATTCGTCACGACTGAGCAACTAACGATTTAGAATTGGTTTTACATTGAAATATTATTTTGTTTTCTACTTCGTTAAGTGTTTAGTTGTGTGATAATGACAATAGACGAATACGTGCTTAAATGATAAATATCCTTCGGGACCTATTTTCATAAGAATAAATTCTAAGGTTTACTTGGGGACAAGTAAATTTCAAGTGGGGGGATATTTGATGAACTCAAATAAGTACATATTTTTATCATCATTTATCCTATCTTATTGACCCGTTTTATCACATTATGTATGAGAATTGGTGCCTTTATGTTTACTTTTGTAATTCTCAGGCAAAAACAGGTATTTGGTGAAAGTTAGCGATTTTGGACTAAAAATGGAGCAAAACGAGCAAGATGTTAAAAGTCTACTGGAACTCAGCAGATACGCCGTATCTCACTCAACAGATACGACGTAACATCATACTTAGATGAATTCGAAGACCCATTGCCTGACTTTGAAGAATGCGCCGCATGTCATTCTGACATGCGTCGCATATGAAAACTTTGGTCAACGAAGAAGATCGAACTTGTTTACTCCAGATACGCCGCATCTACTCATGAAGAACGGCGCATCTCTACCAAGATTTCACCAGATGAAGAATCCAAGATTATAATATATACGCCGCATCAAAGATCAAGATACGCGCATCTGAAGGCGGTGTACGAATATTCTGGAGATATATTAATCTTGGACCCCACGCGAAGTTAAGTCAATGCGCCGCAATCTATCACTTACATGCGCCGCATCGACCTCTCGAACAGAAACTATAAATACCCAAAGACCTACACGAATTTAAGAGACCTTTTACCAAACCCTAAAGTCGACAACAGCTGAAGGAGAGTGCCAAGACACGCCAAAAGAAGATTCTAAGAGCTGTAAGAAGTCCTGCATGTATATTTAATCATTAGATAGTTTTGTTTTATTGTAATAGTACGCTTTTAATCCATCAGGATTGATGCCAGTATTTACGCGATAGCGACCGTTTTATTCGCCTTAAAATTGCTTTCCCATCGATTAAAGTTTATATGTTTGATGTCTTTGGTAACTTTTATTAGTGCATTGATCACCTCTGTGTCTAGCTGAGCATTGCTCGGGTCGCCATGCCTCTTTCCTCGCCTATGAATTCTAATATCTTTAGAATAATGAGTAGGATAGTCATAAGTGATCATTAAGAGTTTACTCGCCGATAAGATTAGAGCCAACGAGAAAGGGCAGAATTAATACACAACATATAAAACTAGCAATAAAACAAGTGACAAACTATCTAACATTAGGACAGGACCTCTTATTGTTTCTATGTATCTATTTGTGTGCATGCGTACTTCTCTGTTTAGGGATAATCGGTCCATAGTTAGGAGTAGGAGTAGGTTAATTAATCATAACCAAAGCCGTGCCAGTCTCTCAGGCTGAAACCCCCCTTTGCGTTAGATTAGGATTGTACAGCTAACCTTGTATAACTAACTTAGACATTAAAACACCTAGCAAAGTAACTAGATAATACGTTCCACTCTTAGTGATCGACACCCTACTTACCATTATATACATACGTACCGGGTACACTGCTCGTTAAGTGTGTGTGTCATTGATAAGTCGGCAATTATAAATTTAAAACTTGAATAGGCCATAAAACAACCTATATGTGCTACAACGATAACGACAACACGACTCGCGCACGCACCAATAGTCAAGACTTGCATTCTTAACAAACCCCCAAAAGAATTGTAGGAACTCAATTGATGGGTGTTCATGTCCAGTTTGCTTTCCAGTTATGGAGTTGGTGAGTATAGCGTAGAGTGTGAGCCAAGGTTGTGGTATGTATTTGCGGTTTACGGAAGAGATGTTGGTGATTTTGACTTCAGATTCATCATAGCCTAAATCCCGAAGGAATTTGACAACCTCAGACTGTGATGGTGGTTGAGAAAATTTCTTCACCTCTTTGGTTCCTTCATTAGGAAGACCCAAAACCTTCCTAAGAGTGTCCACCTGAAACCATATATCTCTGCTGTCAATGCGTACTTTGATTCTTTTATGGTCCTTACTGACTTCAAGATCCTTCCGGAACTGAATCATGTATACTTCAGGTACAGTACATGTTGCTGTAAGTAGTTGTTTCATAGAGTGGTTTCGTAGGATTTCGACGATGATATCACATGTGTCATGGCAATGAATCTTGTTGAAATCCACCTTTAGGTTTGATTTTCCAATATCTCTTTCATCTCCGTGAATCAGCTCGTGTCTGGGTGTTGGTGTACGAGACATATTTGTGCCTGAGAGAAAACAACACAAGCAACAACGTACATGTGGAAAAGTTATCGTTAGTTAATCATCCTACATTCACTAGTAACTCTTACACATCTCCTAAGACTCGAACCAAACAATTTCCATACTTGCTATATTTTGACAAAATTTCGGCAGAGTTTCTTTTCATAAAAGTGACAAAATAGAACCCATACGGTGATGGTTCTAGTCTTTTCTCCTTACTCGGAGTGAAAAGCATTCATAGCAAGCATGTATATACCCAACAGATAGCATACTATACAAGTTATTTAAACAAACAGACCATACTCGCTATCATCCACACAAACTGATCACTATACTCACAAAATACAACATCACATACTCGCAAACTATTTTGAACCATACTCGCAGTACTATTTTGAACCATTCTCACAGTACTATTTTAAACCATACTCGCAGTACTATTTTGAACCATACTCGCAGTATTGAACCATACTCGCAGTACTAGTCAGCCCATACTCGCAATAATACACACCCATACTCGCAAACTTGGAAGACTAATACTCGCAGACAAGTGACACAACCATACTCGCAAACTAGAGATCATACTCGCAAAATTTTCATTCATACTCGCAAAGAACAGAAATGTCATACTCGCAAAATTAGGCATGTCATACTCGCAAAATTAGGCATGTCATACTCGCAAAAAAAAAAAATCATGAGCATACTCGCAATATTAGACTCCATACTCGCAAAACCAAAGGGACCATACTCGCAAAATTTAAGACTCATACTAGCAAAAGAACAGTCTAGGCCATACTCGCAAAAGAACATTCATACTCGCATGTCAAACTTTAATTTGCACACAACTTTAACTCTAAATGTTCCACATGCATCGAATTATCATTCTAACATATCATAGAAGCATGTATCAACTATCTAAAACATATTTAAGATTTGAACAAATATTCACAATGTGCAGCCATGCCTAGCGACCCATATCAACCTAAATCAAGTCCCCCACATCAAACCAATGGATTAGAAGCCAAACGAAAGGTATCACGCATAAACTTATGACCTACCCGTACGGCTTATGAAGCTTAATTAGCACAAGAATTCACACACAAGAAACACCCAAATATTCGAACCCTAATTGAATTTTCGAGCAGATTTTCATGTAAGTAATGACATATTGATTAAAGACAAGTAATGTGATTGATTATACTTACAATGAATGAAGATCTTAACACGAAAAAAATTAATCGAGGGCTTGAGAAAAAATTAGCAGCGTTTGGTCGTGTGTGTGTGATAGGAATTGTGTGGGTGTTTTTGGAGCTAATATAGGTTTTGCTAGTTATGTAAAATTACACAATCAGTCCCTGTTCTTTGTGTCTTTCAAGTATTTGCAAAAATAGCCCTTGTGTTTTTAAGTAAACTTTGCAAGCATGAACCGCGACATATCACGAACCGTAAACTAATTAACTTATAAATTTTAAACAACTTTTAGGTTCAATTATTTGTCGGGAAAGGTTTTGATGAAGAAAGGATTGAAAAGAAAGTGATGTTTGACGGGAAAAAGTAATGAAGGTAAGAAAATTTCTCCCCCTCAAGATATGCTTACGAAAAAATGCTGAAAACTTTTTGAGAAAACATATCTTGAAGTCGTGAAAAGATTTTTTTTTTTTTTTTTTTAAATAGAATGGAAAATCTTTTTGTGTTTTTCAAGTTTTATAATTGTGTATTTTGTTTTTGAAATAATATTTACAAAGATAATTTGATGTTGACTCCGTTAGTTGTTTGTAAGAAAAGATTTTAAATCTTCGGGAGTCAAACATCGCATACCAATTTGGTGAACGAGTTCAGCAAACCTTGTTGGAGCAAGAGCTTTTGTGAACAAATCCGCCAACTGGTATTCGGTACCCACAAAATATAATTCCACCGTACCCTGTTCAACATGATCTTTAATAAAATGATACCGTAAGGCGATATGCTTGGATTTGGTGTGAAGGACAGTGTTGCACGAGATGGCAATTGCACTTTTGGAGTCACAATAAATCGGGATCTTGTTGAATGTGTAGCCATAGTCTTGCAGCTGTGATCTCATCCAAATGACTTGAGCACAGCACGCAGACATGGCTACATATTCAGCCTCCGTCGATGAAAGTGACGTGCAATCCTGCTTCTTAGACTGCCATGAAACAAGCTTATCACCGAGAAACTGAAGACCGCCAGATGTACTTTTTCGTGTGTCTAGGCACCCTGCATGATCAGCATCTGAAAAAGTAATTAGTTCAAAACCAGAATCCTTCGGATACCAGATTCCCAAGTTAATGGTTCCCTTTACGTATCGAAGGATTCTTTTTGCCTCAGAGAGGTGTCGCTCAGTTGGTTTGGACTGATAGCTAGAGCACATATACACGGCAAACACAATGTCTGGTCTGCTGGATGTGAGATATATGAGAGACCCAATAATACTTCGGTATTTTGTAGGGTCAACAGGTTTCCCATTTGGGTCAGCATCCAGCTTAGTTTGAGAATTCATGGGTGTCGAATAAGTATCATAGCTGGTCATTCCNATACCAGATTCCCAAGTTAATGGTTCCCTTTACGTATCGAAGGATTCTTTTTGCCTCAGAGAGGTGTCGCTCAGTTGGTTTGGACTGATAGCTAGAGCACATATACACGGCAAACACAATGTCTGGTCTGCTGGATGTGAGATATATGAGAGACCCAATAATACTTCGGTATTTTGTAGGGTCAACAGGTTTCCCATTTGGGTCAGCATCCAGCTTAGTTTGATAATTCATGGGTGTCGAATAAGTATCATAGCTGGTCATTCCATGTTTCTTTATAATTTCAAGAGCATATTTGGATTGGTTTATGAAAATACCACGGGGTGATTGATGAACTTGAAGTCCTAAAAAAAACGAAAGTTCACCGATCATGGACATTTCAAAATTTGTTTTCATTAATTTTGCGAAAGCATTTGAATATTTCTTGTGTGTTGAAGCAAAAATAATGTCATCTACATAAATTTGAACCATTAGAATGTCCTCCCCGTGTTTTTGAATAAACAATGTAGGATCAACAGTTCCTTTAGAAAAGTTATTTGCCAAAAGAAATTTGGACAGTTCATCATACCATGCCCTTGGGGCTTGTTTGAGGCCATAGAGTGCTTTCTTAAGTCGGTACACATGGTTTGGATGTTCGGGGTCGACGAAACCTTCCGGTTGGCTCACGTAGACCACCTCACGAAGTTTGCCATTCAGAAAAGCTGTTTTGACATCCATCTGATAAACTACCATATTTTTGTGTGCCGATAAGCCAGAAACATGCGTACAGCCTCAATCCGAGCCACTGGAGCAAATGATTCCTCAAAGTCAATTCCTTCTTCCTGAAAGTATCCTTTTGCAACCAGGCGGGATTTGTTACGAATCACTGTTCCATCAGCATCTAACTTATTCTTCCATATCCACTTCAGCCCGATGACATAAACTCCGTCTGGTCTTTCAACTAACTCCCAAACCTCTAGTATTTTGAATTGTTCAATCTCTTCTTGCATGGATTCAATCCAGTTATCTTAGGTTAAGGCATCTTTGATGTTTTTGGGTTCAGCATTAGACACGGTAAGTGCATAAATGCAATTCTCAGCATCGGTATAGAGTTTACATCGAGTCATGACTGGTGCAGTTGGATGACCAATGATATTAACTAAAGGGTTATCCTTTGTCCATTCATGAGTAGCAGGGTGGTGTTGATAAAAAGTCTGCATGTTGGTAGCTTCCAAATGGCGTGTTGAAGATTCAGCAATTTCTTCATAAGTCGGAACTGGTGCGAAGGGATTAAAGAACGCATTTGGATCATACTCAGCATGAGTGGGTACTTGTTGTTGAGTCAGATCTTCAGCTGCTTTGTCGGTAGTGGAAACGGTTTGTTCTTCTGTAGTTGGTGATTCCATTGGTGGTGCATCATTTCCTACAGTTGTGGTTGTAGGTGAAGATATATCATGTGTAACTCGGTCAACGAGAGGAGCAGCGGAATTGGTGGACGCCTCTGATGCACGCGGAGCAAAGGTATCATCAAACAGTGGGGCAAACAGTGTTTCCAGTTCCTTACGAGTGAGGGACAAAGGTTCAGTTGAAGAATCTGGGAAGTTAAGACGGTTGGTTGCGGGTCCTAAGCTGTTTTGCTCAGAAGCCATTTCAGAGAGTTCATCGAAATTAGCATGGATTGTTTCTTGGATTTCTCTTGTGCGACGGTTGTAGATTCGGAAACCTTTGGAATGCTCACAATATCCAATAAAGATTCCAATGTCGGCTTTTGCTTTGAGCTTACCAAGATCATCACGATCATTGTGAGGGTAACAAAGAGCCCCGAAGACATGAAAGTGTTGAACATTTGGTTTGCGTTTGTGAACGATCTCATAAGGAGTTTTGTTGTGGCGTTTATTGATCATGCAGCGATTCTGTGTATAGCAAGCAGTTGAAACAGCTTCAACCCATAAGTAATCTGGTAATTGAGCGTTGATAAGCATCGTCCTTGCAGCTTCCACAAGTGTTCGGTTACGACGTTCGACAACTCCATTCTGTTAAGGACTTCTTGCTATCGACGTTTGATGCTCAATTCCCACTTTCTCAAAATAATCTCGAAGAATCTGATTCTTAAACTCAGTTCCATTATCTGTTCTGACAATTCTGACGGTGTTAGGCAGTTGGACCTGAATCTTGGTGAGAAAGGTGATTATCATTAATGGATCTTGATCTTTGTTACGTAAGAAGTAAACCCAAGTCTATTTAGAATAGTCATCAACAATTACTAATATGTAGCGTTTTCCATTGATCGTTTGCACATGCATTGGGCCACATAAATCCATATGGATTAAGTGAAGAACATGTTTTGAACTTGATTCAGCAATAGAATTTAAGTGTGCTCGCTTGCTCTTCCCTTGTTCACATGCCGGACATAAGTGATCTTTTGAGTAGCGAAACCGAGGAAGACCTTCAACAAGCTTATGACGAGCAAGATCCGTCATTGTTTTGAAGTTCAGATGAGACATACGCTTGTGCCATAACCATGATTTTGTTGAAGTTGCTTTGGAAAGAAGACAGATCGGAGAGGTAGCAATCATATCGGATAACGAAATTGTGTAGAGACCTTTAGCACGTTTACCGGACATAAGATTGTTTCCTTGAAGATCACGAACAAAGCAAGTTTTCTCCCGAAACGCTACTTCCATATCTCCATCGCAGAATTGACCGACTGAGAAAAGATTATGTCCAAGTCCTTCGACATAATAAACCCGACTGATTTCGATGTTCCCTGTGACATAATCTCTATAGCCCATGATAGCAGCGAAATGATCATTCCCAAATCTGACAGTGCCGATGAACTTTGAAAGAAAGTTTTTTAACATTTTGAGGTTCCCTGTCATGTGTCGGGAACAACCGCTATCAACAATCCAAAGTACAAGTTGCACCACCTGCATCACAAGAAGAAGACAAAGGTGGAGCAATGATCACATTGGAACCCGAAGAAGAAGTGGGTTCCGATGGGTTAGAAACACACGAATTAATAACTTTAGGTATCCATTTAAAACTAGGTTTCCTTTGTAACCATTGTTGCCATAGCCAACTAGATTTAGCTTTCTTCTTAGTGAACGCATTAGGTGTTTCAACTTTCCTAGTAGATGTTTGAGCAATGGGTGTAACTAAGGCAGCATTAGAAACTACACTCGGCTTTCTACCTAGCACAGACTTGGAAGCAATAGGGGGCCTATTAGAAATGCCAGTGTTAGGTTTCTTTTTACGATTAAGGAGAGTATTAGCAACACATTTGGTGTGATCACCAGACAACATATATTTTCGACAAAACACACAAGATGCATTAAACATAGAAATATTCAAAGGTTCAGCATTCGTTACACATTGATTAAAATTACAGACAGATAAATCAGAATCTAAATCATTAGCAACATGCATTTTATTCAAAGTCCTAGTGTGATCTTCTACTGCTGAGGTCTCTAGAGGTCCACTTTTACGTTTCCAGATCCTATTCTTCTTGTTAAGTCTTTTTCTCTTTGACCTGCTAACGTTAGTAGTGGTGACTAGTCCTGTAGAAGTTGAAGCAATCACATTAGAATTCTGAGAGTGTGTTTGTTTAGGGGATGTGTCGATGTTATACATTCCTGGAGCAATCACATTAGTGTTAACTGATTTTCCTTTCTCAAGTTTCTTGAGCTTCTCCTTTAACTCAATGATGATGTGCTGTTTTTCTTGAATGACGCATTCGAGTTGTTTGTTAGACTGAAAATAAGCATTGCGATGTTGTTCCCATTCAGCATTTTCAATTTTCAAATTTGCAATTTCTTTTTCATATTTTAAGATTTGATTTTGTAAAACTTCATTTGCTTTGTCAAGAGATGATGGATTAACATTGTTTTGCAATTTTTATTCAAAATCTAGACTCTGAGATTGACACCATTCAAGCTTATATTTCAGTTGACAAATTTCTTTGGAAAGTAAACTTTGCACATCATCACTGTGTTTCGAGAGAGCCTCATTTTCATATTTCAATTTCTCAATTTCATCTTTTAACAACTCATTTTCTGTTTTGTGGTCATCAACAAGTGCAGAGGTACCAGATTCATACAAAGCATTCATTATCACAGATAATATATCAGCATTAAGAACAAATTCTAAGAGACGATCAGATTGTTTTTGCAAAACTTTGTTACGGCGTTTCTCTTTTGAAATCGTGTTCTCAGTAGCTTCAAAAACTTCCATCATGGATTTTACTTCTTTCTGTAGTTCCTGTACCCAATGTGTAGCACAAAGACGCAAGTGTTGTACATGTGGCAAAAACTGTTTTTGAAAGACTTCTCTTTTTTCTCTCTCATAAGCAGATTGAAATGTTGCAACCGTTATCTGAGAGTTACATTCAATCGCTTCTTCTAAAAATTTGATATCTTTCATACACGTTTCAAAATACCGAAGTACTTTACATCTTTTTGTTAATGGTTTAACTTGACCCAAATCTGGTAAAGAACCGTTTATTTGTGCTACTGGTTTAACAGGACCAACATCAGAAGATGACTCATTAATTTGCATTAAAGTCCACGGTTGCTCTGTTTTCTCTTGTTGAGGTACAAAATTTTCAGTTATTGGAGGAAATTTTGAGTAGTCAAAAGGTGTATTGAAAAAGACATCCTCCATTTTAGATCGAGTCTCATCTTCTATTTCCAATTCTTCTTCATGATCATAAATAACAACACGCACAACAGATTCATCAAAAAAATGGTCTGCACTGTATAGCTTTGGAATTTCCTTGAGTGCTGTTTGAAGAAACCGGGGATTTTCAAAACCAATACCAAATCTATTCCCATTGTGTTTTTGTTGTATGGAAAACTTTTGAATTGTGGAAATGGTATCACCTGTTTTATAAACCACATTTTGAAAGTCTTTGAGTTTGTGTTCCAGTTCAAGAATTTCTTCAACGTAATAATCATCACGTTTCCTTGATTTTTGTTTATGTTCTTGAAATTCAGTTTGACACGTTGTCAACTCAGCTTTTGTTTTGACAAGTTCGTTTTTGAGTTGATCAATTTGTAGCTTGTGTTCAAACTTTTCTTTTTCCATTTGAGCAATCAAATCATTTTTGGAAACAGTTAGTTCACGAACCTGATGTTGTAAATCTTGTTCTTGAACATAAGATTTTTGGAACGCAACCTCAAAGCTTTTTTCCCGATTAGCACGAGTTTCAAAATCATGAATTTTTGTTTGACAACACTTAAGGTCATTCGTTAACGATACAACTTTAGCTTTTAACTTAGCATTTATCTCATTGCATTTTAGAATTTGAGCTTGGGTGGTCATAAGAGCAGTTTTGATCTCAGACTCTGAATCAATCATAGGATCATTTTGTTCAAAATCTTCGTTGTTATCTTTATCAATCGGAGTATCAAATGTAACTTCTGAGTTAATTTGATCAACATCGTCAAATATGACAACAGCGTTAATTTGATCGTCATCATCAAATGTAACTACTGGGTCCATTGAAATTCCTCCTGATTAGATAACGACGACTCATGTTGAACAGATTGTTCCTTGTTTGAATCAGATTCGGAAGATGAAGCTATATCATGAATTAAGCATGTGATAGGTTCAAATACCTGAGACAGACCGTCAGTGTCATACACTGGGCCTGAATCATTAACTTGAAGTTCCTGCATATTAGCCATCAGCATCACAGCAGCATTAGCTTCCAAATCCTGCATGTCATCATCAAACTGAGCTGTAGCCATAAAACTGTTGTCCTTATCATTACTAGCATTCCCACGTGCTTCATCCTGAAGTGCAAGAAGTAGAGCCTCCTTGTGGTACTTGCTTCCTTGAGTACGTGGCGAAGGACATGCAGTAGCTACGTGACCAACCCCATTGCAGTTATAGCATCGAACAACCGTTTTCCCTGCATCATTATTACCCTGTTCCACAATCTCAACCCTTTTCTGAGTAGCAGCAACATTGTTGCGATAACCAGCGTTAACCCTTTGACCTCCTCCATAATTACCCATATTCCTTCCTGACCCAAACCTTCCAGTATTACGATTCTGCACTTCCACACGACCATCCTGAATAACAGCTTGATTCCTGGTGTTTGATGAAGAACGAAGTCGATTGTTGGACTTGGTTGAGAACTTGCTGAACGCTTTAGCAATGAGAGCAATTCCTTGGTTCAGACTGTTGAAGTCCTCATCATCTTCATCATTAGTAGAGTTGGAGTAGTACATTGAATCAGTGTTGTCATAAGACATATTCAGATTGCCTTGCTGATTGGGATCATATGGAACTAGTTGCTGAGAAGATTGTGGTTGTTGGTAAGTGAGGTAATTCGGATCCTGAGCAAAACCCTGATGTGATTGTTGTGGAGTGAATTGTGATTGAGCCATAAGTGCTAAAGAGTTTGGTGTTGGAGAAGGTGACAAACTTGCACGAAGAGCACGATCCTTGTTTACTTCACTCTCATGATGCTTCAAATAGTCAAACAATAAACTATAAGTGGCATTATGAAGATTCTTCGCTTGTCGAACAAACGTGACATACTTCTGCCAATCAGGACCAAGACAACTTAAGAACTTAGTATTGATGGCAATCCTTGGAAGTTTCACATTGCTTCTATCCAAATCATTGATGATGTTGGTGAACCGATGATAGTAAGACTCGAGTGATTCCCCTGATTCAATCATGAAGTTCTCATATTCCAGATAAATCTTTGACTCCATGTCTTCTTGATTTAACTCAGTACCTTCCATCAAGAGATGAATATGTTCCCACATATCTTTTGCAGTTTTCTGAGCATCTACACTTCAAAAGATTGGATTGGGAATTCCTTGGCATATGTAGCTCATTGCAAGTTGATTAGCTTCATGATGAAGTATTTGTTCGTCAGTGAGTTGTGATTCAGGAACTGGGGTTACAGTCTCGGGTCTTGGTGGTGTAGCATTGGGATCACCCGGAACCGTTCTTGTTGGCCATTGGAATGGACCATCGAAGAGAACTTTCCGCATATACTTGCCATGAGGTTTCTTCAATTCAAGAAAACGAAGGAAACGGCTCGACCACTGAACATAGTTACCTGGCATAAGCATTGGTGGTATGTCAAGAGATCCGGCTTCATGACGAGATTGTTGACTAGTGATAGCTTCACACATCTGATCGAACCAATGGGTTTGCTTAGGTTGTGGTAAGACGGTTTTCATGTGCGGTTGTAAGTACGGTTGCTGTTGCACTTGATGCATTAAGAGTTGATGTTGAGGGTACATTGATGGTTGTTGATACACTTGCTGAAACAATTGAGGATGCGGTTGTTGTTGTTGATATTGTGGTTGGTGTTGTTGTTGTTGATTGTAGAAGTAAAATGGAGGTCGAGACATGTTGATTGATTATGCTTCAATGGATCTTTAAAGGATAAGTTGTAGGTTGTTGTTGTAGATTAGTTGTGAGAGTCGAAACGAAGTCCAAAAAACTTGCTAATAAACTTCCTTACTCGCTAAACTTCCCGTACTCGCAAGATTAAGAAAAGACTTCCTTACTCGCAATTGTTTGGTTTCTTACTCGCAAAGATTTGGAGTCCCTTACTCGCAAAGAAAGACTGTCTTACTCGCAAGACCAAGAGAAAAAAATCCTTACTCGCAGATATTAGATTCCTTACTCGCTAAATGAAAAGTTGATACTCGCAATATTTCAAGCTTACTCGCAAATCAGAAAAAATTTGGCAGAATGAGGGCACGATACTCGCAAAGTAAAGATCCTTACTCGCAAGCGATAAGGAAATAACAGGCTTACTCGCCAAAAAAAATGATACTCGCAAGATCAATTAGTTTGATACTCGCAAACTGCACCCCTGATACTCGCAGAAAACACTTCAATTACCTTACTCGCAAAGCCCTAATATTCGTACTCGCAAAACCCCAAAAAAACACTTACTGACCAAATTTTTCGTATCAAAAGAGTACCAAAGTAGTGTATTACTATACTAAAGTATTTAAAACCTTTACTACACTAAAATATAAACCCAACGAGTACAAAACAATATCTAACGAGCCTAAACACGAACCAAACGAGATCAAAAACAACCCAAACTAATCTAAAGAAACAACCTCTAATATCCCTAGGCGAATGATACCACTTGTTAGGTCACCATGTTTAGCATGAACAACCAAAGATACATGAATGAATAAGAAACTAGAAGAAAGAAGAAGAGACTAGAAGAAGATGGATGGAACTCTAATATTGATGTAATAGAAAATGTTATTGCATGAGAACCAACACCCTCAAATGAGGGCTTACATTAGCTTAAATAGGGAGTCCAAGAGGCACTAGGTGATTCTTACAATATTACATAATTGGCCCTTGGACTTCCACATGTTGTGACATTACATCTTAAACTATCATAACTAAAATGATCAAATGTAAAACATAGTAAGTCTAATATAGCAACCTATTACAAACTAATGACCGACACTTGTAAACGTGAAACTTGTTCCTAACAGGAGCTTGTATTCGTATAACATATATACGTTTGGATTGGGCTCAAATCTTGGGCTTATGAGTTCCTTAGGCCCAATGGTAGTTTAAATATGATTCGTGTAATGGATTTGGGTTCATGTGTTTTGTATTGGGTCGTATAGGCCCAATGAGAGTTGTGTGACCAAGTCTGGTCATGTGGGGCCCACTTGTGAACAATGTGGGTCCTGTAGTGAATATTATATTATATTCTGTAGTTGTGGGGCCCACGAGGATGTAATCCAGTTACGTGAAAGTTGTGGGTCCCATAAGCGAGTATTATAACTCGTACTTGAATTGTAGAGTCCACTGAGGTGAAACTTCATATGTGGGTATTGTGAGTTCCACTGAGATGCCAACCTCATATGTGGGAGTTATGAGTGCAAGGTGTTGCACTTGTGATCAAAACTGATCCATAGTTACGTTGTGCCTTGTCCAGGTCATTGTGGGTTGCGTGTGAGCTCATTCATGGTAAGTGTGAATCACATAGCACATAATGATTCAGATTTGTATAGTGTAAGCAAAAAGTTTTAAATTTTGCCTAAAAATAGGTGCATGAATAGTAACATACAATTACTTCATGATTAGTGTTTGTTAATAACTGGGTTTTTTCACAGGATATTACATACAGCCAGAACCTGCCTTGCATCATGCAAGGTCTGGGTTTTGGATTAGTCCAAGAGCATCTCTACAACATATTCATTGACTTTTATTAAACAAATTCCTTGATTGTTCTAAATAATTAATATGTATATGGAGTGAATTTATGGTTTTAGAATTTCTTATCATTCTTGCTGTATATGGAGTGTTTTATGGTTTAAGAATTTCTCTAGATAAATTTGTACCTGAAGTGCTCCCTTAGTCGAAGGGGTCTACAATGAATGAATAGCGCCTTATTTCAGTAACAACTAATGTGAATGAGGTTAGACAACTTTTGCTCACAAAAAAAGATATACTTTTCATCCGTATGTGTTTTAGAAAACAAACTTTTACACTAATTGGATACAGGAAACAAGACTGGCAATAGACATCTTGCAAGAGACTATTAAGTTTGGTGAGACTGGCATATAGGTGATCTTATTTTTTTCCAATATAATTATTTTTTCCTGGAATGGATGGAATTGATTATTTAACCTCTAATTGATAAGGTAATAATATAGGCAGACTGAGTATAGTTTTAACCATACGTTAAAATTTGATTATTCTGACTTAGGAGTCGAGATAATCAGTTGTAAAATTCTAATCCAAACACCCTTATATAATTATAAGTTTGTAGAAGTATCCCCTCAAATGTTGTTCTGCCAACTTATGCAAAGACCATTTAAGGTGGAATGAAAACGTCGGCCACTTTGTGAATACAATGCAGATTGTATAGACTTTTCATTTCTGTTATAACATGATCCAAACACTCCTTATTGCTACAGTAACCTAATCCAATTGTTCGGAATGAGTAGCAGACATAAGGCATTTGCTTGCACAAGATGTCAAATACAAGAGGAGAAAAATATTACAAATTCCAAGTATGTTAGAACCAATTATGCGTGTGATATATTTAACAAGTAGAGAATAGCACTCTTGCGTGTGATTGAAACCTCAAAATATTTGGATTTATGCAACCTTTTGTCATAAGCATTGTTAGATATATCAGATAGTTGGCATGATGATGGAATACAATGTGATCTTAGATTGCTTACAAAGGCAATACCAAAGCCAATACAGAAGCACATGTATGAACCAAATCAGTTTTACAGGCCTCACCATGACTACGTCGTTTTTGTTTTATATCTATCACCAGGATTTGATGCAGGACAATTGTGACATTTCGTAAATTTCATGTCACTAATTATAATATTTTTATTATTTAACTATTCTTTTTTTTATAATTAACTTTGTCGGAACTTATCCACGTACATCGTGAAAACGCAAGAAACGGCTCGCCCACTGAACATAGTTTCCTGGTGTAAGCATTGGTGGTATATCAAGAGATCCAGCTTCATGACGAGATTGTTGACTAGTGATAGCTTCACACATCTGATCGAACCAATGGGTTTGCTTAGGTGGTGGTAAAACGGTTTGCATGTTCGGTTGTAAGTACGGTTGCTGTTGCACTTGATGCATTAAGAGTTGATGTTGAGGGTACGTTGACGGTTGTTGATACAATTGCTGAAACGGTTGAGGATATGGTTGTTGTTGTTGTTGTTTATTGTAGAAGTAGAATGGAGGTCGAGACATGATGATTGATTATGCTTCAATGGATCTTTAAAGGATAAGTTGTAGGTTGTTGTTGAAGATTAGTTGTGAGTGTCGAAACAAATTTCCAAACTTGCACACGAATATTTTTCTTACTCGAGAAAGCCTCCCTTACTCGCAAAAAGAATTGAAAGCTTTCCTTACTCGCAGAAGAATTCTGATACTCGCAAAGATTGTGAACTTTGATACTCGCAAGATGAAAAGGTGATATTCGCTAATTTTTGGTTTTGATACTCGCAAGATAAAAGTGATACTCGCAAGCTGTGGTTTTTGATACTCGCAAGATTTCAGATGATACTCGCAAAGTATTGGTTTGATACTCGCAAGTCAGGACCTTACTCGCAAAAGACAATAAGGTATAATGAAGGCTTACTCGCCAAAAGGTTCACGATACTCGCAAAAGTTTCACGATACTCGCAAGGACTAAAAACAATTGATACTCGCTAAATGAAGATGATACTCGCAAAAAAAAACAGAAATCTACCTTACTCGCGAATCCCTAGTTTTCTTACTCGCAAAACCCCAAAATACGTACTGTTGAAGTTTTTCGTTGCAAAAAAATACCAAGCTTAAGTTTTAGCTATACTATTGTAATATTAACCTTTACGACACTAAAACTAAACTCAACGAGTAAAAGAAACCAAATCTAACGAGCCCTAAAACGAACCAAACGAGATCAAAAACTACCCAAACTAATCTAAAAAAAACAACCTCTAATATCCCTAGGCGAATGATACCACTTGTTAGGTCACCATCTTATGCATAAACAACCAAAGATACAATAATAAAGAAGAGACTAGATGAGAAGAAGAGTGTGGAAGGAACTCAATGAATATGATGTAATGAAATTATTATTGCATTAAGAGAACCAACAAGCCCTAATGAGGGCTTACAACTTGTATTTATAGGAAGTCCAAGAGGCACTAGATACTTCTACTATTTTACCATTTCACCCCTTGGACTTTTACATATCATGAAATTACATCATAAACTTTCATAACTAAATGATTAAGTGTAAAACATAATAAACTGAATATAGCAACCTATTACAAACTAATGACCGACACTTTGTAAACGTGAAACGTGTTCCTAACAATTCTTATAGATAAAAAGACAAAGCATGCTGGACTCTGCCCGATTGTGTTGACATCGCTTAACGTGAAAGAGTACAACAGTACGTGAGCTAACCGTTATTGTCAAATGTCATATGTGTAATAAATTATCAACATAACACATTACCTTTTTTTTAACTTGCCATACACGCTTTATCTTTCAAGATGTTCCTCAACGTTAATTTTCGATGATCCTGAATCCCTGTATTAAACGTTCTTAAATCTGATATGAGGTAATCATAATTTATATTTAATTTACACATGAATTGCTACATACATCCATTGTCTTAACATCATTTATTATTATATATTACAGCCATATGGAAATGAACAAGATTGCTTTGCCAACGGATATTTCTGTACCAAAGGATGGGACGCTAGAGAACTTGCTGTTTTGGGCCCGCAACAAAAAAACAATGTAATATACAAATTAGACATTTAACGTTGTTTGCTTATAACCTAATTAATACAACTTTTAAATCTTTCGTTTTTGCAGCCTTTAACCTATAACTGTATGGTTAGGATTGATGGTGTTAGGACTAGAAAAGGTTGGAACTATCCATCGTGCGGTGACAACAAGTGTAGGAAAGGTGCTACCCGTAAAGGAGGAAAGTTTTGGTGTGATTCATGCGACAAAGCCATTTCCTACCCAGTATTAAGGTATCATCCCTTTGTATAACACCCAATGACAAATAATAATACATATCGAATGTAATTTACCTGACGTGTGTACATCCCTCCCAGATATAGGCTTGAACTTGATGTGTCGGATGGAACGGAATCTGCCGTTGTTAATTATTATATATGTACCATGTCGTGTACTTACTATATGTTGCAGGTTTCTGAGGAACACCCGAATGTACCTCAAGTTATAGCAAGCCTAATTGGTACCACCCACGTGTTTGAGTTGCGATCCAACAGTTACTATGAGCATGGAACATTTGAGAGCTTTACGTGTTGGAAAGTCCATCCAACCCAAACAGTTGATGAGGGTGCCAGTTCAAACACACCTGTTGCTTTGTCGCCCAGAAAAAGCCCACGGTTGAAAATGTTGGTAAAGGACCCAAATGTGCCTACCCCGTCTAAATCTGTCGAGGATAAAAATGACAAGAGGTAAATTATCAATTATCCGTTTTAAAACTCGAATAATAACTGCACTTTTCATTCATAACCTTTTTAGTTTTCTCGATTCAGTTTGGTGCTTGAAGACTCTGATGCCAAAGTAACAACCGTTGAGGGTGATGACACAGATGCTGTTGAAGATGGCTGTAACCGTGACAAAAAAAACGGCAAGGAAGTTTACAATTACAGAAGACGAATCCGAATAGAACAGTTGATGTACCCCGATGAATTGAAAGCTACCATAGTGTTTACATTTTACAGCTTTAGATAAAATAAAGTAATTGGTATGCCAATTACTTTGAATTTGAATGTTTGTTATTTGTAGTCCATTCCCACCAATTAAAAATACAAATACTATTATAAGTTGCTTTTATTATGATTTGCCATTTTTTTAAACAATAACATTATATTCCATGCGTAAGATAATTGTACATTTTTAAAAAAGCGTACAACTACAGACATATATAACTACAAATGTGTGTTTATCGCCGAATATATGCATGCGAAATTAAATATGCAATTCTTGCTTGAAATAAACTGTTGCTGGTCAAATTCGAAAGAAAAAAAAAACATAAGCAATTATACGAAAAATATATATATATTTTAAAAAAGAATTACTTATGATCCACGACATTGATTTTTCATTACTAAAATCCTTAAAAACGTATAATAGATATTACTGTTGTTGATTATGGGCGGAAAAAAAAACAAAGAATACCTATTCATAACTACAAACTTTTTTTTGGTCAATATGACTTACTACAACGTTTTTTGTTGAATATGTTGTTAATGATGTATGAAGACATTTCTACAGAGTCTGAATAAATAGCAAAACATATTTGACAAATATACAATATGTCCCAACTATGTTAATGTATGTTTGTCATGCTATGTTAATATCCGTCTGTTGCGCCTCATAATACTTTGTAAATCTAAACTATGAATGTTTATGCTTAATGTTTCATCTCATTTTATTCTTAATACTATGTAAGAATTTGGCATGCATTGTTATTAAATTTCATAACAAACATATAATAATGGAGTTACTTACATGATAGTAACTTGGAATGCCCAAATAGCTCAAAACCTTTCCATTTATTACCATGATAGCTCTATAATTGATTGCAAGACAATCCAAAAGGCTCACCCCCAAATATCGTCAATATCCATCATTTCACATCTTCGCCTATATTTGGAACAAACCAACTCTCAATCATCTTCAATATCCATCATTTCACATCTTCACATGTATTTGGAACCTGCTGTGCATATATAATAATTAGTATTTTATAATCAACTATGAATGACGGTTAGCATGAATTGTATTACTTTATCTACAATTACATAATTATGTAATTACATTAACATATGTTTTTATATCATATTTTCAGGTAATGATCATGACGATATTCCATCCCTGTTTAACATGCTCCACAATAATGTACACATACAGTCACATACAATTATTGGTGAGGATAGGAAAGTACATAGTCATTGTGGTCTTAAGATCTCAAATATGTCCGCGCCAGAAATAAGTAACCATAAACTCATATACTTTTTGCTTGCTTCTTAATTAATTAATCTACGTTTAATTTCTGCATGTTTCTACATGAATGGTGCCCTATCCATTTATAACCATATATGTTTTATAGACCAACATACGCCTCCTACTTCTATTAATCAGGCTTCAATAACACGGAAGTTCACAATGGGTATGTATTTTAACAAATATAAAAATCCCATTATTTATTTAATAAATAACATATTTATTAAAACAATGGCTGTTTAAGGTCGGCCTTGCAAACATGTTTCCAACTCAATATACAAAGGCGCAACACATATCTCTTCAGGTATTACATATGTCGTTTAGATATGCTATTAGTAGACAATACCTGATTAGATTCTAATTGGAAGTTAAATGATTTATAAAATAACCATCTTATATAAAAATTGCCCATTACTGACAATCATTTATTTAGGTCATCCCGTATCCTACAATCACCTTGGATCTCCATCATATCAGTGCCGTAATTGTTCTGCAATTATGTGGCATGCAGAGAGAACGGCCAAGGACAGAACAGTTGTTAATTCTACCTTCTCAATATGTTGTCAAGATGGGAAAGTGTTGCTTCCCAAATTCAACCAAACACCTCCACTGTTAAAAAAATTGCTTGATTATGAAGATTATACGACATCAAAGTTTAGAGACCAAATTATAATATACAATAGCATGTTTTGCTTTACATCTTTTGGTGCAAGAATAGACCATTCAGTAAATACAGGGAGGGGGTTATATAAATTTAGGATTAACGGCCAAAACTACCATCGAATCGGTTCCCTTTTACCAGCTCCAGGTGTACAACCCAGGTATGCCCAGTTGTACTTTTTTGACACACAAAATGAAGTTAAAAATAGAATGGATGCATTTGTTGATAGGGATGTAGTTATGAGTTGGACGAAACGATAGATACAAATTTGATGTCCATGTTGGACCAGTATAGCGCAGTAGCAAGAGCATTTCGAATGGCGAGAGATTGGTGTCATTCACATGCTTCCATAAAATTTGAATTGCGATTACTAAGCGAGAGGAAAGCACCAAGAGAATATAACGCCCCAACTGTAGCAGAGGTAGCTGCTCTAATTACGAATGATTTTGGGGATGGTATTGCTTCAAGAGACATCGTTGTAAACAATAAAAATAGTGGTCCACAACGAATTTCAGAATTGCATCCATCATACATGGCATTGCAATATCCATTGTTGTTCCCCTTTGGAGAGGATGGATTCCACGAAAAGATACCATACCATAACAATAGAGGTTCAAGGAAAACTATTCGGCCATTTGTAACAATGAAGGAGTACTACAGTTACGTAACTCAACAGCGAAACAACCAAGGTAACACTTTGCTGAGAGGGGGATGACTGTATCAGCAGTATTTGGTCGATGCATACACGGTAGTGGAAGAACAAAGGCTAAAAATGGACGAGAAGTAACCAAGATACACTGCTAGTAGACCTCTATCACAACCTTCAGGATGCTGTTACGAGAGGCGACACAGATGCAACTGGACTTGGCAAAAGAATAGTTTTGCCTTCAAGTTTTACCGGTGGGCCAAGGTATATGATGCAAAATTATCAAGATGCAATGGCTTTGTGTCGGACATATGGAAATCCAGACCTATTTATCACTTTTACATCTAACCCAAAATGGTCTGAGATTACCGAAATGCTTGAGACTTTAGCCGGTCAAAAACCACATGATAGGCCGGAGATAGGTTCAAGAGTGTTCAAAATGAAACTAACTGAAATGTTAGATGACCTTACAAACAAACACATATTTGGCGCTAGCCGTGCAGGTAATCAACCCCATGTCGTATAATCATTATCCCTAATTTTATTAATCATTGTCAGGCAATACTAATTCCCTAATAACTCTTATACTGCAGTTGTTTATGTAATTGAATTCCAAAAACGTGGGTTACCGCATGCACATATTCTACTGTGGCTTGTGGAAATACACAAATGTAAGACACCGGCACAGATAGACGATATAATATCCGCAGAACTGCCATGTCCGGTGCGCGATCTAAATGGGTACAAAGTTGTCACCGAATTCATGCTACACGGACTCTGTGGGAAACATGGCAAAAATGCACCATGCAATGCAGATGGAAAATGCTCTAAAAGGTACCCTAAAGCATTTTATGCAGAGACAATGGTAGATGAAGACGGATATCCTGTGTATCGCCGAAGGGACAATAAAGTGTATGCTGTGAAAGGTAATTTTACCTTTGATAACAGATATGTAGTCCCTCACAATCGATATATGTTGCTGAAATACCAGGCTTACATTAATGTTGGGTGGTGCAATAGATTAAAGGCGATAAAGTATTTATTTAAGTATTTGAATAAAGGTCCATATAGGGCAACGATTGTCATACAAGAAAATGTTGCTACCGGACGACACGTAATGTCGGAAAAGATAAACGAAGTTGATGAATCAAAAGTTTTTTAAATTGTCGTTATTTAGCACCGTGTGAAGCAGTATGGCGATTATTCTCTTTCGACATTCACTGCTCCTACCCATCCGTTATGAAACTCAATTTCCATTTACCAAATCAAAATTCCATAACATTACGTGACTCGCAAAATTTACTAGCATTGCTTAAAAGAGAAGACATCAAACTCACGATGTTTACTGAAGGTTTGAGTTGAACAAGCGAGATACGGAAGCCGAAAAGCTCACTTATACTGAACTACCAAAATTCTATGTCTGGCATGAGAAAAGTAAGATTTAGAAACAACGGAAACAACATAAAACCATTGGTAGGATTTTTTATTCAAACCCAGCATCAGGTGAGCGCTACTACCTCAGAATGGTATTGAACGTCGCAATAGGGCCTAAATCTTTTGAAGAACTTATGACGGTTAACAAAAATGATATGGGACTTTTAAAGAGGTATGTTTTGCCTATGGTCTCCTAAATGACGACAAAGAATGGACAAACGCTATATCAGAAGCAAGATTTTGGGCGTTAGGACCACAGCTGCGTGAACTGTTTGTTACAATTTTGTTGTTTTGTGATTTAAGTAAGCCACTACAGTTTTGGGAAGAAAACTGGGAAACTCTTTCCGAGGACATTTTACATAAAAAGCGTAAACTTTTCAAGTATCCTGAACTCGAACTAATGGAAGAACAAATAAAAAACTATTGTTTGGTAGAAATCCAGGAATTGTTAAATAGGAATGGGAGGTCTTTGTCAGATTTCCAAGATCTACAACGGCCTGATCCAAAACTGCTTACAAACCTGGATAACCGCTTGATCAGAGAAGCACTAGATTTCGATGTGATTAAAAGCAAGGCAGAGCATGAACATTTCCATTCTTTGTTAAACCACAAAGAACGGCTGATATATGAAGAGGTTCTTGAATCGGTTGACAATAAAAAAGGAAGTTTTTATTTTGTTTACGGGCCTGGGGGTACCAGAAAGACGTTCTTATATAAGACCATCATTTCAAGGTTACGATCTGAGAGAAAAATTGTGCTGGCGGTCGCATCTTCAGGTATGATGTTTTGATAATAATTTATTAGTTATACATCATATAAAGCTTAAATTACAACATTTATTCCATATGAGATCTACCAATATAATAACTTTAACTATTCCATTGGATTAGGGATAACTTCGTTACTACTTCTAGGAGGAAGAACAGCCCATAGCAGATTCGTCATACCTTTAGAATTAATGGAAAATAGCACATGTAGCATTAAACAAAACACGCACTTGGCTGAGCTTATGCAACAAGTCCATTTGATTATCTGGGATGAGGCACCAATGACTCAAAAATATTCATTTGAAGCGTTAGACAAAACTCTAAGGGAAATATTAGGGTTTCAGGATTCAGACAAACGGGATCAGATATTTGGGGGTCTTACAGTGTTGCTTGGTGGCGACTTTAGACAGATTTTACCAGTTATCCCGAAAGGTAAAAGGCAAGAGGTGGTGAACGCGTGTATAAACCGTTCCAATTTGTGGAAATATTGCAAGGTGTTCACACTTACTCAGAGCATGCGAGTAAACGAGTATTCTGCTAATGGATCAGTCGATACACGAAAACAGGAATTCAATAAATGGGTTTTGGATTTGGGCGACGGGAATTTGCCAGCTAAAAGCAAAGACGGAGAAGGTGAGCCAACATGGATTGAGATTCCGGAGGATTTCATTATCAAATCAGGCAACTGCCATATCGACCAAATTGTGCAAGAAACCTTTCCTAATTTTACCACAAGGCAACATGAGGATGAATATCTAAAAGAAAGGGCAATACTCACGCCAAGAAATGATGATGCTGATGCAATAAAGGCCTATATGTTTAAGCAATTGGGAGGTACAATTAAGACATACAATAGTGCAGACGAAGTGTGTAAAGCATCGACTGATGTTCTAGACCAACAGCACCTATATCCGGTTGAATTCTTAAATTCCTTAAATTTCCTAGGGATGCCACCACATGAGTTATGCTTAAAAAAAGAATTACCAGTCATGCTCTTAAGGAATGTGAACCCAACACAGGGATTATGTAATGGAACTCGGCTTATCATCACCGATCTTGGTGAATTTGTTATTCGGGCAAAAATACTGACTGGGTCAAAAATAGGGGAGACTGTCCTTATTCCCAAGATAACATTGACATCAACACAGATACAATGGCCATTCGTAATGAAACGAAGACAGTTCCGCATAAAACCGTGCTACGCCGTGACAATTAACAAGAGTCAAGGACAGTCGCTTTCTTATGTAGGTGTCTATTTGCCAGAACCTGTTTTCAGTCACGGACAACTATACGTAGCAGCTTCTAGAGTGACAACTCCAGATGGTTTGAAAATACTTATGAAGGAGGACAAACACATAGAATTCGAGAATCGAACCCGGAATATTGTTTTCAAAGAGACCTTTACGAACTTATCTTAATCTGTCAATCTCTATGTATAGTAGTTAGTATAAATAAACTATTTATGCATCATAAATTATGAATCCCATATTTTTGTCCATTACCATCAATATTTTCCTAGGTACCACAAATCATGTAATCCAAAATACATAATTGAATAATTATCATTATCATAACCAAACTACACTACAACATACGTGTACAACTCCAAATAAAAACAAGTTATATATATTCCTAAAAAAACTTCATATTAAACTCATAAACATATATATTGATGTTCAATGATAACTAATGTTAAACCTGCCATGTTTTATAATATTTTTTAACATTATATCATATAGAAAGTCACATTATGGTTGAATTATTTAAACTTTAAATTATATACAAAATAACAATGTCATCACAAGGGGCAGAGCTGAAATCAACAAATTTTTAATTTCGTTTACTTCAAAATATGAAGACAAAAAGCAAGGAAAATATAAATCATGATAAATATCAATGACGACAATAACTAAACGTATTAATATATAATAAATTAAATTTATGAGTAATCATAGCTTACATACCTTTTTGTAACTGCTAGGAAGATACAAGGCTTGACAAGCCTTTTAAAACCCACACCCTAACCTCCACATCCACTGCTTTAGTTGTTTGTATACTCATATATCTACTATCCATATCACAAGCTCATGGCATGCAACAAGGATACAATCGACAAATACTTTCACATGACAATAAGGCAAGCTGCAAAAGAACTTAATGTTGGTTTGTCTACTTTGAAATATAACTGTAGATATGTGGGAATTCATCGTTGGCCTTATCGTAAGCTCAAGAGTCTGAAAACATTAATCAATGATTATCAGGTTATAAATTAACTTATACTAACCTTTTTAATTTTAACTTTGACTATCATATGTTTCTTACAATAGTCTTGACCGCAATGATGTTTTCATTATAGGTTGGCAATGGAGGTGCACAGACTGAAAACGACAAACAAGAAATAATCAAAATGCTGAAAGAAGAAAAAAGACAGCTAGAAGATAATACAGATTTACAACTCGCCAGAACCACAAAAAGGTTGATAGCATGTAATTTCAAATCTAAGTATCAAAAAAGGAAAACCATGGGTTTGTAATTGTCATTATCAATCCAAACACCAGCAAATGCTGTACCGTTGCAATGTATATTCCCTACCAATAACTCATAGTATGAGTAAATAGATGATGCTTATGGAAGTGATAGTAACAAGCATAATTGGATTAATATTTGGTATTCATATATTGCATATTTACAAAAAAAAATCTGAATAATTGTAATGTTTCCTAATATTTAGTAATAGATACCCATTTAAAAAATACCATATAATCACTAATCAATCTTAAATACCTCTAAAATAACCATAAGCACCTAAACCCTAATACAAACAATTGATATGAAGTTATGGATTCAACCCACATCCTGAACAACCTAATAACTTCATAAACCCAAATAATCTCTATAAGGCTAAAATTAAAACTAATCAACATCAAATCCGAGACTAACATAAAAAAAATCACAAGATAAAACAGATCAAAATACACTACCTGTATGAATAAATCAAATCTCAAATCGATAATCAAGTTAATCATCAATCACTACAAAATATATGATTGGTTGATTATTTGTTGTTTGATCACGTTACTTAATTTTGTATCTGATGCACCTAAAATCACCATCTCGATGTGTAATGGCAATATATATATATATATATATATATATATATATNTATATATATATATATATATATATATATATATATATATATATATATATATATATATATATATATATATTTTTAATAAATGTGTGTGTATGAGAGAAGAAAGTCAACACACACCCTAAATATAGGAAACATATAAAATAATAATGTATAAAAATAAATATAAACATCCCAAAATTATCAACCATATAATTAACAAAAAACTGATCATTCATTAGTTTACTTCCATTAATATCATTATAATTATTACATAAATTTGTTAATAGTAAGGACTGATTCAAGAGAGCTGATAAAATAAACCCATAACTAAAACACAAGACCAACATATGAGAAGAACCTAAACATCTTTATCTTCACCGGCCTCCATCATAGTAACATAGCTCTGCTTCTCAACAACACCTTCACGAGCAAACACCAGAATTGTTGTCAGATGTCGAAGCCTGTGCGACTCCCTTTTCTGAGTATCAACGAGACCATCCCAAACTTTGGATTCAACTTCAGTTAAAGGCCCTCGACTCTCAAGCTCAGCGATGTTTTGATCACGTTTTTTTTTAGCTCGAAGTTGGTTGCATTCTTCTCCAATACGTAGGAGGAAAGCTTCGTCCAAATTTCCTGCGAGAACACTAACGTAAAAACAACACTAAGATCTTCTGAACCACATACCTCCTTATGCTTATCAAGGTTTGGAGTGGCAGCCATGGATCAAGAGAGGTTAAGGAACTGATAATAAAAAGGTATAGATGAAAATGATTTATAGGTGGGGTTATTATTCGTGTTATAGAAGATTAACACATTGGGAATTACAAACATAATAAATCCCATTTAATGAATAGCACGATTCATTTACTATAAATTTTGAAAACCATAACATAAGACATTCAAAATTTTCAATGCATAGCATTAACATACTACACCCTTATTTTACAAAAATTAACACAATATTGATAAATATAAAATTTAGATCGACCCCGAGTAAGATTGATAAATCACATTTTTAAGAAACAGATTTTGCTCATGCAATACTAACCCCTGCAAGTCAATTTTATTCAATCAAACATTATATCAAATCATCTCCATAAAAAATATAAAAATATCTACACAAACATTACGTTTAAAACACGTAAAAATTCAACCAATAACACAGCCGGTGCATCGCACGGGTTCGTAAGGCCTCGTTAATAAGTAATGATGATAATGAGGTGTTATTAATTGTTAAATGGATAATCACTTGTGTTGGTGTTTCAATTCAATGTATGTGGATGCCAGATTGGAATTTTGTTAGTTGTCTTGTTCTATCCACATAAATATGTTACAGTTCGTTAGGAATAATTAAGATATATGCACATCACATGGTAGTGGTTCTATGCTGTGCCGTACGTAATGGGTCCTTCATACAAAAGATATGTTGGCATGTTGCCTTGTTCTATCCACATAAACATGAAGCCAAAGATACACGAGTGAAATGAAACTTGCAATATCTTAATTTTATGAAGTCCAAAGAACTTACCGTTTTGAATTAGCAAGAAAATGTCACTATTAACAAAGAAATTTCTTACCATAACAGTATTCTTCATCATCGACAATATATACTTAAAAACACTACTTATTTTTATTATTGTTCCGTTTTCCTTGACATATGGGATAGGTAGAAGAGTCGTAGTTCTAAATCTTTGTCTGATAAATAAAACATGCTAAAGAGAGGTTTTTGATTATTAATTCTCTATTTTGATTAATAAAGAAAAAAGGAAGAGTCTTTATCTAAAAAGAGGTTCAGAAAATTTAGAAAACATTTTTAAATGATATTTTTCAAATATTGAAAAATGCAAGAGACTTGTAAAAAAAAATGTAACGAAAAATGTTGGACAAGCGTAAATAATTATTTTTCGGTTTTATAGTTAGAATTTGTAACTTTATTTTTCAGTTTTATAGTTAAAAATGTAAGGAAAAATGTTGCAAGAGTTCTTAGTTCTCCAAGTTTGTGTGATTTTATTTTTTATTTATTTATTTATTTATTTATTTATTTATTTTTAATAGTAAAATGCCATATTTCTCACCAGCTATATGCAACCTAAACTTCTTATCAGTTTAAGCTTGATAATTAGGGCCTAAATGCAACCTAAACTTCTTATAGATTTAAGCTTGAGAATTAGGGCCTAAAGAGGAAGAAGGAATCACATGCACGTAAAATATTATCTTAACTTTTCTAAATGAAATAATAAATTTATACAACTCCACATGCACGTAAAATATTATCTTAATTTTTCTTTCAATTATATCATCCTGTGTGAAGCTCAAATAAGGTATTTTGAATCCAAGATTTAAGTTTTGGCCTGAAATCTAGCTTGATGATGAACCATAACTAATTCACCAGTCACCGCCATTGCCGAAAGATTGAGGTGCCAATATTACTACAAAAGTACAAACAGGCATTGGTTTTTTCTGAAACATGTCGAGTTGCCGGTCAAAAAAGTTTCAAACTATTTACCTTGATTGATTGCCATTTAAAGAAGGATTATGATTTTAGTATTAATACCTTTTGAAGAACTTGCAGATTTGATATCCGCTGGACAACGTGCCTTACAAGTTTAAACATGGGCTAAACAAAAAATATGGGCCATAAAGTGGTGTAGTGGTTTAGCCTTTTCTTGGAGCCGATCAGCTGAATATCAATTAATCATTTTCACATTTTAGGCTTTCTTTTCTCGTTCGTGTTCAGAATTCGGGCCCACAATAACTGAAAACTGAAACAAAACCGAACACAAACGAATAACCTGATAAACGAACTGATGAACACCTCTATCTCGTTTAGCCACTAGGATGAAAATCAAGATTTACCATTTACACAACTATGACACCCAATTGATTACATATTTGTTGATGCAATAATCTGTACACTTGATATAGTGGAGATGTTCAGGTCTTCAAAGATGTTCGGATCACTTTACGTGATCCGAACCTCGAGGAACTTCGTACCTTCTCCTATGTCTTGGTTGTGATAAAACAAGTAACACACGTTAGCCTCGCCCCAGGTGTTTAGTCCGAGACCAGCTCCAGTGCGAGAATGAGTATGGGTGATATGAATAAAATATGAAGTATAAAGTAAATATGATAATATTAATACTCGATCGATTTGGAGTAACTCATCCCGAGGATATGATTCCCCTCAACGTCAATAGTTGGGGCTAAGTATACTACTCATTTGTTCCGATAATTAAGCACGGGCTCGATGGCTTGTCTGTACAACCCAATGGCTAGGACGACCTTTTTGGAATGACGTGGAGCTTGTTAGTTAGTGACGAACATTCGACTTGTTCTTTTGGTTCGTTAGTCTAGCTCACTTTGGTTTGTTAGTGGATCTCACTTTGGTTCGTCATGGTTCGTCAGTGGAAATCACTTTGGTTCGTCATTGGATCTCACTTGGTTCATCAATGGATCTCATTTGGTTCTTCAGTGAAGCGAATGGTTAAGGCCTGTATTCTAAGTCTTAGATTAGGTTATTAATACAAGTCTATTGTGGGCTTTGGTTCCATAAGTTTAAGTTGAAAATGATGTTGCTTTTTTTTTTTTTTTTTTTTTTTTTTTTTTTTTTTTTTTTTAAATCAAAGCTATGTATTTATTAATAATACACATGCTATCTCACATACATAAGACATTCAATCAATAGAACTCTTTTGTCATTTTACATGGCACCAGAGCTTTAGGTACAACCCACCGTAAAATAGTTTTCCTTTGGTCATCGGCTACTTGCCGATGATTCTGAAGGATCCCCGATCTATTTATTGCTTTATTTGTGCATTTAATTAGCCTTTTCTTTTCATCCAGTAACCCTAGCATCCAAAACCCTAGCCGTCATAACAACACGAATATTAATTTAGACAAGAATCAAATAACTTTGCCGCATCCACATAACTCTTTGTTTAAACAATGGAGAGTATTATTGTATTCGAAGATAGTTGATCAAAAAAAATTGTTGTTACCACCTAAAGGTAAAGCAGGCCATGACGTAAAAAACTTCAGAGAAAATGAGGAAATAGTTAAGTAATAAACAACTCTGTCGTTGAATTCAACTCTGTCTCCATTCAATAAAACAACAAAGAAGTTGAGGAAAAAAAGAATCGGCTTTCAACATTAGTTCCAGCTTGTCTGTCCAGAAGGCTCTCGTTCAAACTACGGGGAAGTGTTAGATTAGGTTATTGACTCAAGCCGATTATGGGCTTGGGTCCATTAGGTTTAGGGTTTAGATTATATTGCTTATTATCAAAGCGATGTATTTATTAATAATACACATGCTATCTCACATATGTAAGACATTCAATCAATAAAAGTGATTTGTCATTTAAAATGTTAGACATTGGATACCATATAAGTATAATGTATTATTTAACCACATTATATAGAATTACATGAGATATATAGAAAGCCTAATTGGTATCAGCCCGTTATACAATTTAACCGAGCTCGCTGATACTTATTTATCATTTAACACTCCCCCCAATTCGATCGACGAAATTGTGAAATCTCTAATACGAAATTGTGAAATCTCGAATTAGAGAAACTATAGTCACTAAAAAAACTAAAATAAAAATAATTTATCTAGATGAAAAATAAAATTTTGATAGTAACCAATCGGAGCAGATAAACGGGTGCGTTGGACAAGCTGAGGTGGCGACTCTGGTAGAAGTTTCTTTGGAATTTAGATACGAATCCACGACCGCTGACGGCGTCATCTAACTTGTAGCAACCCACTAATTTCCCCACTAACTTCCCCACTAGCTCCCCATAGGTTAGCTAAGCCTTACTAACTTAACATAGGCCCTCACTATGCACAATCTAGGTTAGAAATGCCTATAGCTATTTCCCGAGTGAAATTTTTGCGTTACTATATCTCTATGACCTAACTAACCTCTAGACAAGCTCACGTATCCACCTATGCCAACCACCACTATGTTTACTTGATGTAAACATCCCGGTATGTCAAGTCTAGGTTATAAACACATTTTCACTAAGTAAACTATCACTCTAGTACACTATACTCATCAGAAAACCCTAATTGTACCTATATGTTTACAGTTATCTTTAAAACCCTAATTGCTTATCTGAACTAGCTTGAAAGTGTCCAAGGCTTAGGTATGAGTTAAATTAGCAAATTTAGGTTATATTAGACTTTCTAGATCATAGTAAACCTCCCTAGAACTTAGGTACAAGTCACATAAGCACAAAACCCTAACTAGGTCATAACTTCCCGGAAACTAGGTTAAACTTTCCTAAATCTTTACCATAAGCTACCACCACTTAGTATAAGCCTCCTAAGATTTAATCTTAGTCACTAAAAACTCATAGGACCCTAATATAGGCACTAAACCCTAAGCTAAACCTAAATCTCTCACTAGACAAAACTAGGTAAAAACTAAACCATAACTAGTTCTAACCTAAACATAAGCACCTCAAGCACCTTAAGCAAGCATCCTAGCACCTTTCCTACACCAAGCACACACCTTAGCACCTCCCTAAGTTGCTTACAAGTAGGTGTATCACCTACTTGTATGCAATATAGGGCGCGACAAAACACACACCACAAACACTTCCCTACAGCCCCTACCTAGTTCTAGCCCACCATAGTCACCATATAGCTCCTCCTCATCATCACCTAGCTGCCCTTACTCAGCCCCCCCTCCTCGACACCTAGCAACCCTTTTTGACACCTATACAAATCGTTACCCTATAAATAGCAACCATTCCTTCACCATTTCAATCCACACCTCCCTCTCTTCTTTACCTCACATACTTCTGTAGTACTAAGACCCTAAGACCCTTAGAAGTCGAGTAGCAAAGCCCTAGTACTAGTCGAGTTCCATTTCTAAGTCAAAAACCCTAGTTTTCCACGTTACACCTCCCATGACCTAGGTAAGCCTCAACTTTGATTCTAATAGCCTTATTATTGATATAGGACTCCTAGGATATGCCTTAGAACCTTTAGATAAGCCTTGATCATTTTCATTTAGAAGTTTTCATTTCAAAACCCTAATTTTAGGTAATTATGTGTTTTTGTGCTAAATTGCCTTATTATGTGCTATAATCTGATTTAGGAGACTTAGTTAAGTATATATTAGCTAAACATAAGCTAGGAAACTCTTTTCTTTCATAAAAATATAATTTATTTGATAAAAGGATTAGTTTTGCAATAGTTTTCATGCATAAGGGTATATATGGTAACTTTCTGAGAATATGAAGTCCAGGGACTATTTTTGACATTTCTTAGAATTTATAAGTATAAGGAACCTTTTTGCAAAGTTCTAAAACCCTAGGATAGAAAGTAAAATAAGTTATAAACTTATAAGGACTAGTTTTGAAAATATTATTTAGTTAAGGGTATAAAGGGTAAATATTGAAAGTTAGTATAGTTTAAGGACCATTTCTGTCATTTCTCTAAAGTATATAAGTATAGGGACTAATTGTGCAAAAGATAGTAAGTTAAATGCTTAAATGTTATAAGTTTATAAGTTTATGGTAGAAATTGTAAATATGCAAACTTGAAGGGTATAAATGGATTATTTTCATATAAGTATAAAAACCTATTTTAGTTATCAACATAACACAATACTAGGGAGCTTCATGTGAGGGGTTTCATTTGAATATTCGTTTTGACGAGTTTGCTAGGTTTACGATTTAAAGTGCCCTGGCTCCTCAAACGTCTATTACAATATGATCTCTGAATTATGATGGCCTGAACGGTGTTATGTTATAACTAATATCTAATAACAACATGACACAATACTAGGGAGCTTCATGTGAGGAATATGTACTTCTGAATTATGATGGCCCGAACGGTATTATGTTAAGTAACATAATACAATACTAGGGAACTTCATGTGAGGAATATGTATTTCTGGACTATGATGGCCCGAACGGTGTTATGTTATATCTAGAAACCCTAAGAGTGATTACTTGAAAAACTTAAAAACCTAAACTAGGACTTAACATACACATACCTACACTACCCCTAGGATACGTGAGTGAGCTGTCTAAACCCTTACCCTACTTACCTTAGACTCAGGTGAGTTTCGTAGCCTCACACCTTATAACTTTTAACTCTAAATGCTTTACAAACCCTGTGAGGGGGATACATGCTTTAAACCAAATACAAGTCTTTTCTTTGGTTGTTGCACAAGTAAACTATCTGCCACCATTACATATACAAATTCATGAATCTAATCACTTGTGGGGGTACCCAAGTGAACGCGAATATAGTTGATAGATCTATTGGAGTTTGACAACTCCCGTTGGTTTGCCTGTGTCTTGGGCATCAATAAGTACTATATTTGAACCCTCTCTGAAGGATTAACTTTGGCAAGTTATCCTTCCCTTCCCATCATGGTTTGGTCTGCAGACCCCATGATCAGGACCGTTAACGTGTGGTTCATGAGCTTAGTGCAATAGACCCGCTATCTCTAAAACTTTTCCACACATAGGGTTTCTGCAGAACTCTGTGGAACTTGTATTCACTCTCTATCTACTTAAACCTATGACTGTCACTCAACCTTCGTGTTGACTCTTTAAGCATGTTATCCTAGGTATATGAGCACTTTATGAACCCTGGCACGGAATGGCACTGGACATGAGGACGTCCAGAATAGTTATCATTCATCCTTTGACTTTAAAACGTATCTTAGGGACATCTCTTTTGGTAAAAGTATATCTTTTACTGTAAAAACTCTGATGAATAAATGAATGATAACACCTTTTTCAAAAACGTCTCTTTTCGAGTCGTTTTCTATTATCTTGTCTTTATTTCCATGAAGTAATACCTAAGACCAAACATCCGCTGCGGTCTATGAAAACGGGGGTTTTACAGATTGGTATCAGAGCCTTGGTTATAGAGAACAAAAGGATTTTTCCTAAACTATAACCACCTTTTCTAAAAAGTCCTACGTGCCACTAGAATCCCCGAACTTGCCTTTAGACTCCCGACTTAAGATTTCTGACTTGCCTTTAGGTTAGACTTCCCGAATTTCCTTTAGGATAGATTCCTCACTATTACCTCTAGGATAGATTCCCCACTATTGCTATTGCCTCTAGGATATAACATATGTTAGAAATATGCTAAGATACCTTTCCCGGGTATTACAGTTAGATATGTCTTCCTTTAACAATCCTATCATCGTGTTGGATACCGATGATGAGGATACTTCATCGGATAGTTATGAGTATACCCCGACTACCCCTACTCACTCATCCCCTAGTTCTAATTCTCCGGAAGAATTAGCCCATAATGCCTTAGTTGCCTTAGCTTTAGAACCCTCCCCGAATGATCCCTATATGCAAGCATATAATGGTTATATCCAAGCATATGGTGGTGATATTCCTACCATACCTTCTTTAACTCCTACCCCATCTATACCTCACTTTATTAGTCAAGATTACTATGTTCCTGAAGTAGTTTCTCCTCCCCGTAAGAAATTACGTATTATACCACCCTCGCCTTCCCTTAGGTTTGAAATAGGAAGTAGTTCTTATAAAACACGCTTAGAAAGACATGAGGAACAAATAGAGGATATACTTAGTCACTTAGATAAATTATCCCTATGACGTATTGAGGAAGTAGAAAATAAGATTAGTGACTTAGGAAAGGGTAGAGTGATAATTCAAAAAGACTATACTAGGTTAGAGAATGAACTAGAGAAAATTCGTAGTCAAATCTTTAAGTTACAAACAAAGTATGAAGGACACTCTGACGAAGTAGTTACCGCACATGTTAGACTTTCCACTATAGAAATGATCATCAAAGGTATTAGCGATAGTCATAAGTCAGACATAAGAGATCTTTTAGAAGCAATCCAGGAACTTAAGAATAACAAAGAATCAAATTGGTAAGATTATAGACTTAGTTATATAGGTAGTTTAGTTATAAAGGTAGTTTAATAGGTAGTACGTATGTAGTTTTCACCCTGTAAGATATAGGATCAAGTCGTTATAAAAGTTATAGTTTGCCTATACTTAGTTACGTATCCCGCATTAGGATCCCCTATGCTTTATATCTTAGGAACCACTATAGGCCTACTCTAAGAACTCGAGGTCATTAGGAATTTTAAAACTAGTAATTCTACTTAGGAACACTAAAACTTATAATGATTAGGACCTTTTAGTATCACTATGCCTTTAGACGAGGGAAACGAACTTTCGAGGAATATAGTGAATCTTATTAAGAAATCCGCCCTTTTAATTTTAGGATTCCCTATAGTCTATTTCTCCGGTATCAGGCGATGTTCTAAGAATTAGAACTTGTAACCCCGTCTATACGCAAGATTCTATTAGTTAGAACTTGCAAGAATGTTTGAATGGAAATGACATTATTCTTATCCCATCTTATCTTGCGAACGTCTATAGAATGGCACGTACGAGATCGACTACTCCCGCTACTCCCACTACTCCCGCCATGACTCAGGAAGCCATCCGGCAACTAGATGCTGACAGTGTAACTGCGGCACTAGAAGCTAGGGATGTTAACATGGCTAGAAACCCTGAAATTCCTGTGGTGAAGAAGAGTAACTACAAGGAATTTATGAGCTGTCAGCCCTCCAATTTTAAGGGGACATAAGGGGCCATAGGACTGATTCACTGGTATGAGAGGAGTGAATCAGTATTCTCCCGTAGTAACTGTACTGAGGATTGTAGATTTAAGTTTGCTACCGGTACTCTTACCGAAGAAGCTTTGTCCTGGTGGAACTCATATGCTCAGCCAATAGGAATTGAGGAGGCATACAAGTTAACCTGGATTGATTTCAAAAAGCTTATGATTAAGAAATACTGTCCTAGAACGGAAGTCATGAAAATGGAAGATGAATTTTATAACTCGACTGTAAAGGGGAACGATGTCAAAACTTATATTAGGAGATTTCAAGAGTTGGCAACTTTGTGTCCCACAATGGTGCCAACTGTTGAAAAGACAATAGAAGTTTTCATCGGAGGTTTGCCCTGGAGTATTGAAGGGAATGTTACTGCCTCTAAACCGTAAGATTTAGAGGAAACCATTAACATTACTTAAAGGTTAATGGATCAAGTAACAAAGCACAACTCTGTGCCAGCGCCCAACGATAATAAACGAAAGTTCCACGATGGGAGAGCTTTCGACAATACCAACCCCTATCCTCAACCAAACCCAAGGAAAGAAGCTTCTAGAGCTTATACCGCCACTCCAAATGAGGGAAGTGGTTATGCTGGGAAAGTGATGAGTGCTCAAACACTCATCATTTTTGGTCTAATATAAACTGCAAAACATACAAAAACACTCAATAATGCATCAAAATAAGTGAAAATATTCCAGGATCGNGTCCTCGGGAGTTTTAGATGGGAAAAATCACATTTATGGTCCTTGGGGTGTTCAAGTATGGCAAGTTTAGTCCTTGTGTTAACTTTTGGAAAATTACACAACTCACCCTCAAATATCAGGAAATTACACAATTGGTCCTTGTTCTTATATAAACTTAAATACATATGGGCCTTTTGTTTTATTTCACACCACTTATAAACCCATCACCCTTATAACTTCAATCCAACCCATCCCTAACCCAAAATACACCCTGTGGCCCAATCCAACCCAAAACCCCTTAATAATAATAACTAAAAAAAAAAATCCCACGTTTTATTATCCCTTCCCTCCCAGTCAACCCATGGTCAAACCTTTCTCCCCCACGTGAAAACAGGGTACCTGCTACTGTTCTCCTCCATGCCTCCACCTCAACATCACCCTTTCCTGTCCCCTTGGTCACAACAACCCTCCAAGAAGCATTTATTGCCTCACCAAACCAAACCAACCCATTTTGGCTGTTATACCTTTTGGCGCCAAAAATCAGTTGAACGGCCAGGATCAAAAGAAGCCCATCCAAGGGTCCAAAAAGAAGTGGGAAAGAGAGAGAGGACAAAAAGGAACTCTATAAGTGAAAGAAAGTGGAGAGAAGCTGAGTAGTTAGCTGTAGTGTAGTTTAGTATAGTTTACAATGTCGTTTTAATGTAGTTTGAATTTACAATGTATGTTTTAGCTTCTAAATTATATCCTTAATGTTTTCAGTGTATTTGAACTTTATTTCAATTATCAATTTCAAGTTTCCAGTGTGAATTTAAGTTTACCCGTTTTTAGTTAAAATTCCATTTTTACTTTTTTGTTGTTAAAAGCTGTTTACTAGTGATCCATTAAGTTCAAGTAAGGCCATTTATAAGGTTTTAAAAGCTTTTAAAGTGTTTTAACTGGTTATGCTCAGTTTACCAAAAATTCAAGAAAAATACACAAAATTAGAAAAAAAAATAAAAAGTAAGTGTGTAACAGAAATGAGGCAAGGAATAGGGTTGCTCAGGGATGGAAATGGTTTAGAAGCCTCATGGGAGGCATTAGGATAGTTGGTAATAGCTTGTGTACCTGGTTCTCAGTTTGATTCAGATTGTAAGCCCTTTTTCACAAATTTAGTGTTTTTTTTTGTAGCAATGCTTAATCAGTGCTTAGTACTGTATCTTTGTGCTTATATCTGCTTATGTTATCATATTTCACCCTTTGAATCAAGTCCCATGGCTTTAATCTATGATTTGCTTTGAAATGTTTCAAATCTGTTAATTAAGGGGTGTTTGGTATTGCTGTTTATTCTGAGTTATTGTTGTTGATTATGGTTGAGCTGAGTTGAGACATCCCCTTTAGACTTAGTTTAGCTCAGTCAATTCCCTACTTTGGTAGTTTTTAGCTAGAAAGTCAAATTTCAACCTAGATTTCATGTTCTCATTAACTGTTGAAAATTTGAGATAGCATAATCTGCATCTGGGCTCAAAACTTGTTAAGATGGCTTGAATTATTCTCATTTTACCTTAATACAACAAAATCAGTAGCCTAGGTTCATTATATTTTCAGATTAGTCAACTTTTAAGAACATAAAAAAAAAAAGTCAAAGTTTTTCATGAACTGAAATGGAGCAAAACTCCAGATCAGTTCTAACCCTCATGGATCATTGGAATTAGTTAATTATTGCTGTTATGTGTTAATTGGTTGCTTGTGCATGTGATTCAAAAAGAAAATCTTGATTTGGAGCTTATTTGTTAGCTTAAAAATAAGCCCAAAGTGGACTGTCCACTCATTTGTCTCCCCTGCACCTCAGAATTTTGCAGATCTTTGAGGGGTTGTAGATTGTTGAATAGTTAGAGTTAGGATTAAGTGTTTGATGTTTTAGGAAGCCCTTTAGGTGTAGTTTATAGGAGTGTTTTAGGATTTCCCTTAGGAGCTTATTTCATGGCTTATTTTGAGCCCACTTTTAGCCTCATTTGTCACTGTGCTGCTGTTCTTGTTTTTTTTATCCTTATTGAATCTTGCTACTGTTTATATAATTGTTGTTGTTCATGCTATTCCTTCCTGTTTTATTCTTTGCTTTTGTTGATTCAGCCTTTGTGAGCCTTAAGCTTATATCAGCTTATTGCTTTTTATTATTGCAACTGCTCATTTTATTCTTGCTGTGTGTTCTTGAATCTTGTTGCTGATAATTGATTTTGGTGTTGTTAGTAGTGATTGTTGTTATGAGTTTGGTTAGTTGCTGTTGTTAGCTGTTGTTGTTCTTGTTGTTGCTTAGATATATAAAAATAATAGTTGTGAAAAGTGACCAGAGTTGGATTCGAACTTGGGACCTCTGGTTGCTTAGGGACAAAAATACACTGAGCTCAAGCACCATCTGGGCCAAGGTGTATTTAGTTTATATGTTTCACCACTTGTTTATATAGTAGTACTAGCCCTTATTAGCTTATTAAACGAATAGCTTATTTTCTCAGCTTATTTATAAGCTTTTTAGCATTTTCATATTTTTCTTTTATTTCTGTCATTACAAAGTAATTTTAGAAAAAGTTTTGTAATTATTAAAAATAGTTTAGTATTTATAATAATTAAATCTAGTTTAATTAGTAATTAATTAATTATAAATAATTAAAAAGTCAAAAAAATATTTTTCTTTTTCCAATAATTTTCTTTTGTCATTAGGTTCGTAAAAAAGTAATTTTCAAAGCCGTAGCCTTTTTATTTCTTAAAACTCGCGTTTTATTTTGTTCATTAACGTAGTTTTAAATTAAACTTTCGCGTTTTTAGATTTCTAAACGTTTTTAAGTCATTTCCTTTTACGTACTTGTTCATATAGCTTGTTTAAGCTATTTCATTTTTATTTCCTTAGTGTAATCATTCAAAACCCTTTCTTGTCCAAATTCACCCGATCACAAATTCGTTTTAATACCATTCACACCTCGTCGGGACATAACGACCCGGGAATATTCCTATACTCTCCTTGGTGCATTGAGCTCTTAGATAGTTGACTTTAGTTGACCAAATCCTTGGTTGACTTTTGTTGACCGTTTCAGACCCGATCAGAAAGCCCCTCTGTGTGAGAGATGTGCTTTGCACCACAAAGGGCCTTGTTTCATCAAATGTACTACATGTAACAAGGTGGGCCATCAGGCAAAGGATTGCAGTCACAAAAGACCAGCCACTAGGGGTTATCCGCCACTAGAAACGGTCATTTGTCATGCTTGCGGAGAGAAAGGACACTATGGAAATAGATGTCAAAAGAAAAATACTGATGGTGCCCAGGGAAGAGCTTATATGTTGAGGAATAAGAATGACCAAGAAGATCCGAGTGTAGTCACGGACTTAGAATCTAACTCTTTGCCTTAGGTATCTATTCTCACCCTTGCACACTAACCCTAGTTAAAATCTCGGGACGAGATTTTCTGTTAGGATGGGAGACTGTAGCAACCCACTAATTTCCCCACTAACTTTCCCACTAGCTCCCCATAGGTTAGCTAAGCCTTACTAACTTAACATAGGCCCCCACTAAGCACAATCTAGGTTAGAAATGCCTATAGCTATTTCCCGAGTGAAATTTTTGCGTTACTATATCTCTATAACCTAACTAACCTCTAGACAAGCTCACGTATCCACCTATGCCAACCACCACTATGTTTACTTGATGTAAACATCCCGGTATGTCAAGTCTAGGTTATAAACACATTTTCACTAAGTAAACTATCACTCTAGTACACTATACTCATCAGAAAACCCTAATTGCACCTATGTGTTTACAGTTATCTTTAAAACCCTAATTGCTTATCTGAACTAGCTTGAAAGTGTCCAAGGCTTAGGTATGAGTTACATTAGCAACTTTAGGTTATATTAGACTTCCTAGCTGATAGTACAACTCCCTAGAACTTAGGTACAAGTCCCATAAGCACAAATCATAACTTCCCGAAAACTAGGTTAAACTTTCCCAAAGCTTTACCATAAGCTACCACCACTTAGTATAAGCCTCCTAGGACTTAATATTAGTCACTAAACACTTATAGGACCCTAATATAGGCACTAAAACCTAAGCTAAACCTAAATCTCTCACTAGACAAAACTAGGTAAAAACTAAACCATAACTAGTTCTAACCTAACCCTAAGCACCTCAAGCACCTTAAGCAAGCATCCTAGCACCTTGCCTACACCAAGCACACACCCTAGAACCTCCGTAAGTTACTTACAAGTAGGTGCATCACCTACTTGTATGCAATATAGGGCGCGGAAAAACACACACCACAAACACTTCCCTACAGCCCCCTACCTAGTTCTAGCCCACCATAATCACCATATAGCTCCTCCTCATCATCACCTAGCAACCCTTTTTGACACCTATACAAATCGTTACCCTATAAATAGCAACCATTCCTTCACTATTTTAATCCACACCTCCCTCTCTTCTTTACCTCACATACTTCTGTAGTACTAAGACCCTAAGACCCTTAGAAGTCGAGTAGCATAACCCTAGTACTAGTCGAGTTCCATTTCTAAGTCGAAAACCCTAGTTTTCCACGTTACACCTCCCATGACCTAGGTAAGCCTCAACTTTGATTCTAATAGCCTTATTACTGATATAGGACTCGTAGGATATGCCTTAGATCCTTTAGATAAGCCTTGATCATTTTTATTTAGAAGTTTTCATTTCAAAACCTTAATTTTAGGTAATTATATGTTTTTGTGCTAAATTGCCTTATTACGTGCTATAATCTGATTTAGGAGACTTAGTTAAGTATATATTCGCTAAACATAAGCTAGGAAACTCTTTTGTTTCATAAAAATATAATTTATTTGATAAAAGGACTAGTTTTGCAATAGTTTTCATGCATAAGGGTATATATGGTAACTTTCTGAATATATGAAGTCCAGGGACTATTTTTGACATTTCTTAGAATTTATAAGTATAAGAAACCTTTTTGCAAAGTTCTAAAACCCTAGGATAGAAAGTAAAATAAGTTATAAACTTATAAGGACTAGTTTTATAAATATTGTTAAGTTAAGGGTATAAAGGGTAAATATTGAAAGTTAGTATAGTTTAAGGACCATTTCTGTCATTTCTCTAAAATATATAAGTATAGGGACTAATTGTGCAAAATATAGTAAGTTGAATGCTTAAATGTTATAAGTTTATAAGTTTATGGTAGAAATTGTAAATATGCAAACTTGAAGGGTATAAATGGATTATTTTCATATAAGTATAAAAACCTATTTTTAGTTATCAACATAACACAATACTAGGGAGCTTCATTTGAGGGGTTTCATTTGAATATTCGTTTTGACGAATTTGTTAGGTTTACGATTTAAAGTGCCCTGGCTCCTCAAACGTTTATTACAATATGACCTCTAAATTATGATGGCCCGAACGGTGTTATGTTATAACTAATATCTAATAACAACATGACACAATACTAGGGAGCTTCATGTGAGGAATATGTACTTCTGAATTATGAAGGCTCGAACGGTATTATGTTAAGTAACATAATACTAGGGAACTTCATGTGAGGAGTATGCACTACAACAAAAGTGGCTTTTTAGGACCCTTTGTGTGGGACGGTATGATAATGGAGTCCTAAAAAACTGTTTAATAGGACATATGAGCGTTTAGGGTCCTTTTTAAATATTTGCTACTTAGGCGATGTCCTAAAAAGTTATATAATAGGATGGTTGATGATTTTGGGTCCTATTATCATATAACTTAATAGGACACTTAAAATATGGATCCTAATAAATTACTTTATAAGACATTTAGTTGTTGGTGTCCCATTATGTGATAGTGTAATACGACACTTGATCACTAGATGTCCTATTATGACATAACCTAATAAGACCCTTGACACTTGGGTCTTATAACTTTAACCTTTATAGGACGTTTATTCATTATGGTTTTATTATAATACACCATAATATGACACTTGAGTTTTGAGTCATAAGACATCAGTTAGTTAAAACGCTTTATGACAAAAGTTTTATTATAGCAAAATTTAATAGGACCTTTGACACGTGGGTATTATAACGTTAACCTTTATAGGACGCTTATGTACAATGGTTTTATTATCGTACACCATAATAGGACATTTCATTTTTGAGTCATATAACATCATTTTTTTAAAACGATTATTTGCAAAAGTTTTATTATAACAAAACTTAATAGGACCCTTAAGACGTGGGTATTATAATGTTAACCTTTATAGGACGCTTATGCATAATGGCTTTAGTATCATACATCATAATAGGACATTTTATTTTTGAGTCATAAAATATCAGTATTTTAGAACGTTTATTCGCAAAAGTTTTATTATAACAAAACTTAATAGGACCCTTAAAGGATGCATATTCATTATGGTTTTATTACAATACACCATAATAGGACACTTGATACATAAGTCATAAAACATTAATTATTTAGAACGCTTATTCGCAAACGTATTATTAAAACATAACTTAATATGACACTTGGCACTTGGGTCCCATAGATTGATACACCATTATAGGACACTTGATATTTGAGTCATAAAACATCGGTTTTATGGAACGCTTATTCGCAAATAGCATCTTATAACGTTAACCTTTATAGAACCCTTGACAATAGCGTCTTATAACGTTAACCTTTATAGAACGCTTATTCATAATGGTTTTTTTATGATACACCATAATATGGCACTTCTTTTTAGAGTCGTAAAACATCCGCTTTTTATAATGCTTATTCAAATTAAGTTTTATTAAAACATAACTTTATATGACACTTGACAGTTGGGTCTCACACTACTACAAAAAATCCCAGGGAAACCGGTCAAAATGGCCCATGAAGAGTGGTTTTGAGACCACTCTCTTAAGGGGTATCTCTATGATCGAAACATATAGAAACCGGTTACGCAACCTATCACTATTGGAAGCACAACACCGGTTTTCTCCCTACGAATTGGTCTCCATATTAAAATAAACACGCATGTTTTATTGAAAATTGAGACCGGTTCTCCCACAACCTGTCTTTATAGAAATATCCACCTGTCTTTATACAGAGAAAAGATATGTTTTTATCTCAAAACCTGTCTTTTTGTTAATTTCTTTTATTAAAAAAAATGTTTTTGGAATTTTTCAATAAATTCCATAATCTACAATTTGACTCACCAAAATAAAGAAATATAAATACAACAAATATATATATAAAGTAATTTAGATAGCCTACAAATGTTGAAATCAACAAAGTAAATTAAGACAATACTTCAATTCAGCTAAACATAAATCCTAAACACTAGAATTCAACAAATAACCATAAAGAAAAACAGTAGAATTCAACATAATTAAACATAATTATCTAGGATCAATCGCACCACAATGTAAACCATGCACCAATGATCGCGTTCAACTCTTTGTTCTCTAATGTACGCTCGTCACTCAAAGGTACCTATAAGTAAATTAATTAAATAAACTCGTCAGCAATCCAAAAAATGCGAGCCTTGAATATGCTACTGAAAGAAAAATTATGCTAGACTCGTGAACAAAGAAAAGATGAACCAGAACTTATTTAATTTCTAGTACCCCAAACAAATTACACATTTCTAACATAGTAATTTTCTTACAGATGAACATTCTTAACTGTTTTCAAGAGTTCACTTGCATCAGCTGAAGTACAATTTGAAGTAAGACATACCTTTTCATAACCCCATTGTAAAGAGCATTATGAAACTGACCCATGACATCATTCTTAACTTCAGCAATTTTAAGCATTTTTGCAAGTTTTTCGGTATTTCCCGTAATCAAGTAAAGAAACGACAACCTTTCAAAATTCTTTGTTCTCTGATAAGCATACTCCACAATTCCACTATTACCCTGACGAAGAGCCTCGACACCTAACTTATACCAATGATCTTTCTCATCTATTTCCTTGGCTGCAGCTACAGCTATCTGAATATTACCACTGTTTAAAGCAAGATCAAAACGGGTTCTTTCATCTTTGACGAAATGAAGGGCAACTTCTGGAAATCCTTTTTCCTGCAGATAAGCAATCATGGCTTGCCCACAAAGCTGTGAATTCCGGATCATACTCATGACATGGTCGTACTTCTTTTTCAGCAACGATAACTTAAATATATATTCAGTAGCATCAATAACTATAACCCTACTTTTCCCGTCTCGATCTAAGCAGAAAATTCTATTACCCAAAACCTTTGTGATGTACACAGGGACATCAAGAGTCTTTACTATTCCATTATCTCCATTGGGTAAGCAATACTTGATGTGGTTCAGGGTAGTATAGATAAAAACACCGTTATCGTCCCAGGCCCCACCTTTGACACGGATTGTTTCATGAAGGTTGCATCGGTGGTCGAGCTTTTTGCTAGCAATAACTATAGCATGCTTACTCAGTAAAGCCACGGTTTCCATGTCATTTGACCAGACTATATATTTCACAAAAGGTGTTTGAAGGCTGCCTAAAACAGTTCTTTGCTGAAGATCGAAGATTACAACCCGATCTTCGGCCCTGCATAGCAAATTACCGGTTCCAGCGTAAAAAATAGAATCAGTAGTGATTGGAAGACCACTTTTTTTAACAATCTCGTTCTTTAGGTTCTTGACTAATACTTGATTAGTGGTTTTGTCAAGAACAGCAAACCGATTACGAGCCACAAAAACAGCTGATCCTCCTGAGCCTTTTTTTGCATCTTGGACTGTGTCACAACTTCAGTAGACGATCATCAGCACCTGAAACAATCAGAGGCAATGTGGGATGAAACGAGGCCCAATTAACTCCCCGATCATGACCTTCTAGGACATACTTCACAACGACATCAATCCCACCGAAAAGATCAGAGTTTATCTGACTTAAATTATTCATCAGGTCATCAGCAGCCGACACATTTTTCTTCCTCAAAGATCCAATATCCCAAACACGAACTGTCTGATCAAGTGAAGCCGAAACAACAAGATCTTCTTTTGGGTGGAAGGATGCACACATAACATAATGATTGTGACCGGTTAGAACAGAAAGGCATGTGCGTGACTGCCAGTTCCAGATTCTAACAGTCTGGTCATCACTTGCACTCACTATCCAGGGAGATTCATGATGAAACTGTACAGTACGGATATAATCAAGGTGTCCAAGGAGAGTGAAGAGACACCTATGCAACTTGTAGTTCCAAACCTTAATCTTGTAATCATCTCCTGCAGAATCATAAAAGCGAGTACACTATTAATACACTAACTTTCGTTTTAAGTCACAAGAGTAAGCCAATCAGATGGTGCAAACTTAATAAATTAACCATTGGAAATCTATCAACAGAAGTTATAGCTCCAAGAAAATAATACAATACAGAATCATGTAATGTGGGAGGCTGATTGAATGATGAATTGATGATTAAGTAGTACATCTAAACAACCATCGTCAACTTTTTCACTAAATTACTCTCGCTTGCCGGTATCTAAAGTCCTATCATGGAAATGCAATAATAATTACCACCATTTGTGAAATATAGCTTATAGAAAAAGCATTAACTCAAGCTTATTCCATTTGTTTGTTATGAGGATTTACTAACGTCAAAACATTATCCGGCTACTACTGTTTGAGACATGAGACACTCATGGTATTAATTTGTGATGTAAACTTGACAAGAAGAATCACAGGGCCAATCATCTTTAATATCTTATACCAACGAACTACATGCTTCTGCTTAACAGCCTTTTTAGACTCCAATGTTAGCAAAATTTTCCAAACACATGCTTAATAGTTATATCGAAACATTGCCATTTGAAGCTTAAGAAAGTTAGTGGTAAAAAAAGCATGCATCACCCATCATCATCCATAATATACACTCTATAATTTGCAAACAGGGATCACAAATAAAATCTGCATTCTCATAGTGACAGCAGGATTTCTTTTACCATGCGCATTTTGAAAGAATACCAACCAATTCTTATCAGCTGCGGCCTCATACAATTCAATGAAACATTTGCACGTCAAATCCAGTGTATGTTTAAGGGGGTGTTTGTTTTGGCTTATATAGCCAGCTTACGGCTTATTTAGTGTTGGGCTGATGCTTCATAAGCTCATTTTTTGTGGCTTATTTTAAAACTTTCCGGCTTATATAAGTTGGAAAATAAGCCACAAAAAGTGAGCTTATGACCATTTAGACCGCTCATAAGTCAACGAGCTTTTTACCATATCATGACTCAACTCTCTAGAAAGTCCCAAAACCATATTATATAAAAACTAGTCTTATCGCATTACGAAATAACGTGGACAGAAGAGCTTAAAATAACGTAAAACACGAAAATGCATTTATACCTCCGGAGACAAAGAGGGGCTGCAGAGGGTGAAAATGAACAGCACGAACGGGGCCGTCATGCTCATCAAACTTATCAATCAAAGTGCCCATGCGATAATCCCATAGCTGGATAACACCACTGTGAAGACTGGCAAGGATCCAGGGCCTTTTGGCATGAAGACTCAATCCTTTGACTCGGTTACTCTTGGTCTCAAACTTGGTCAACATTTTATTCAAAGAGGAGAATGGGGTTTTGACTTTTGAATTGGGGAAATCCAATGAGCGGGATAAAACAAATTTTTGGGAAAAT
>LBNU01029986.1:52529-66488 GCA_014162995.1 Artemisia annua | reverse complement strand
ATATATATATATATATATATATATATATATATATATATATATATATATATATATGAAGGCTTGAAAGCTCGATAAAAGATCGAGCTTGAGCTCGGCTCGTTATGTGCCTTGAGCTAGTTTATTGATCTCGGGCTCGGGCTCTTGCTTGATAAAAGCTCGACTCGATCTACTCAATCGCGTCCCATAGTGCTGTCACTCTAAGCGACTACCGTTTCAGAGTCGTACAACGAAGTCAAAATCAACCTCGAGCTTAATAAAAACTTGGTTTGTTTGCAACCATATTTACTTGTATTAAGAGATGTTATGACTTATGAGTTCTCTTATAAAAAGCTCATAATGATTAAAGTACATCCGCATTTTCGTAACAATTTAAATGGCATGCATTTTATGTGTAAAAAGATGAATTATGAATAGAAAATAAGAAGATACAACAATATCGTCTTAACTATGTTTAGAAAAGCCAAAGTTAGAGGTCTAGTAATCACCGAACATAATAATTCACATACTTAATGGCGACCCCATACATTTGGTGCATTATTAGTTTAAAGAAAGCTTGAGTATTCGATAACGCTTAGTTACACAAAATCCAAAAGTGCACAAACGACAAAATACTCGAGAATATTTGATCTTAACTACTACAATCTCATAGTTTGTTCCAAAATATAAAATAATACAACAAGAATACATTCATGATATTTTAATTACATTTACAGAAACTGGTAGAGAAATTCGGCATGGTGCTCACTAAAACTCCGTAATATCTAACAAGTCGAGTCTTATGTCGGTCATATAGAATACCAACACATAAAAAAAAAGGCTGAAGAAACCAATCCAAAAGTTTTAAGTCTACTTGTATGTGAGTTGCTCACCAACTTAAAAGTTGTGGGTTCAAGACTCGCTTGAGTCATTCGTGAGATGTATTGTGAGATAGGTAATATAGTTGTGAAAAAAAATTTTTGTCATTCTAAAGAAATTATATTACTACATATGCGTTACAAACTAACTTACATGTTCGCAGTAAAATTTGAAGAAATGATTAGGGTGACTAAAAACATCTCTAATTGTATACCTTAAATATAGTTTATTGATTTGTGAAGAAGTGCGTCTCTTTGGTGTAATCAACAAAATATTGACACATCAATTTAGACATAAGAATGTAAAATTAAGCATATTTTTAGTTATCGCAACCATTTCTTTAAAATTTGATTAAAAAATTTATCACACAACAACAATAACAAGAGTTATCAATGAAACACAGTTGTAATCAATGAAATACTTACTCTTTCTCAAAATAATAGTACACATTTCTTTATTGGGATGTCTCAAATTAATTATCCACTTTTCATATTAATATAAAAAGGGAATAAATTGAGTGAATATTCCATTTGAGTGGTTACTGGTTAAAAATTGTATTGGTCCCACTTTAATTAAATTATGTGATTTTTGTCTCGTGACAATAATTTTGAGATGGAAGGAGTAGAAAGCTTTTGATACAATTTACATTAACATTGATTTTTTTTTATTACTAACTGAACCCCGCAACGGATTTTCACAACAAACAAACTACAACATTTTAGGCTTTCGAGTAAAAGAAAAACCTACTGTAAAATGCAAAAAGTAAAAAAGAAAAATCCTAAAAACAGAAATGTAGAAGAAACTAATACTTAACGGCCGTTAACAAGTTGACTAACGGCAGGTGGTTTGCACGGACTTGGAGGCAAACTAGTAGTACTAGTTCCAGATGCTACAAGTCGCTGTACAAAGTTTTCAATTCTTTGTCCGTTAGTTTCCGTCAGTAATCGTTTACCACCAAACGGCAACGACTCCACTCCTCTCTCCGTCAATACTTCCTCCATTGTTGGCCCCACTCCTCCCTTTAAACAACTGTTTGCCTGCATAAATATACCAACCAATCTATTATTTAACAGTACAAAGGGATAATTATGTTCTGGCATTTAATTTCTCCTGACCAGGAGATAATAAACATAGCTCTCTTATTCGAGCTTTTATTGATCAAAATGCAAGGTCTAAACATTTAACAAGCCGACCTAGAGCCCGATCGAGTTTCGGCAAAACATTTGAACCTCAAATCTATACTAAATATAAAGTGATAAACATATTTGCTATTTTACTTAAAAACTTAAAAAATGATTAATGTCGTTAAACTAAAATATCTCTTACTTATAAAAGTCAACACATTTATTAAATATTTAAATTATTAATTACAATTTAAACCATGAACTTTTTTTACTCTCTTACTCGACGCTCATATACAGAAAATAAATAAATCACACGCAAATTAACGTTACTATACACTGTCGATATTATAAGCAGATAATCGTCTAGTACATAGTGGTTAATGAGTTGATTTGAAGATTATGACCGCTCATTATTTTAATTTTATCTAGTTTGAGTACAAAAATGAGCTAAAATTAAGACTTGACTCGAATTATTACTTAAGAGTTTGTTTTCAGAAAGTTGTGAGCTTGAAATGTACAACAAGCTGAAAACTCGAACTAATAGAAACTCGATCGTCATTCAACCTTTTAACTTAGTTCTAGCACACAAAAAAGAGCTCGAAACATCTATAGCTTTTTGTGTCATTTCACTCATTTGTATAACACGTATATATTTTCGAAATATTTAACCAGGGGAGTTTATACGGACCCTCCCACAGGGGGTTTCGTGAGACCCTGTGTATTGCGAGTTTGTACGGTGTGCATAGTTGTTTGTATATTTTGACTAAAACTCATATTGTCACATCATAAAGGGGTCTTAATAACATAACCCATTTAACCATAACCAAGCCTAAATATACACAAGTATAATTAGATCACTTGATACGAGACTTGCTCGTCAAGCTATCAAGTCGAGCATTTCCAAACCCCAAAAAAAAAAACATCAAAATCAAACATAAACTATTTAACAAACAACACATTACCTGAATCCGAACGTAGTCCATATGATTCCAACAAAACGCATTACCCATCATCTGATCAACAGTCTCCGACACCCCATCACACACAACCCCAAACACAAACCTACTATCACAATACCCACTCTTATCAACCACCTTCCTCACGATTCCCCCATTCCCATTCCCATTCCCATTCCCATTCCCTAAAGACAAAACCAACAAATCCTCAACACCATTAACCAACGGAAAGTCACGTTTATTATGCAAAACATGCGTCACTACAGCAGCAGTAGGGTTATTCATTACTAACCCCCCATCAATTGCATTACACAACGTCTTCCCATCAACTGACGTCATTTCAAAAGGCTTCAACACCGACGGATCTGACGCCGTTGCACGGCATATTTTCCACAGCTCAAACTCAAAACTCGCGTTCTCCACCGCGTCAGCGCGTGAGAACACGAACGGCGCGTGGGTGTTCAAATCGTAACACGGAACTATCATGGGTTTACACGTGTCACTCAACGTNCTATGGTTAAAAGTGTGGAAATATTCTTTGAATGTCTACACCTAAAAGTGTGGCAAACTTGCAAAAAATGTTCAAAAATAAAAGTGCGGAGACATTTGCTACACCTATAAGTGTAGCTTTATTGTAATTGTTCACACTTATATATCTGGACTATTTTTTAAATATTTGTGACATTTATAAGTGTAGCAAAATTATTATCCATATAAAAAAAAATCCACGGTTGTCCATACCGTGGCAAAATAAGTGTGGAGAATAACACTTTTTTTTAGCGATTTTATCTAGTTTGAGTACAAAAATGAGCTAAAATTAAGACTTGACTCAGAATTTTTGACTTGAGTTTGTTTTCAGAAAGTCGTGAGCTTGAAATTTTCAACAAAAGCTGAAAACTCTAGCTAATAGAAACTCGATCGTCAATCAACCTTTTAACTTAGTTCTAGCACACAAAAACGAGCTCGAAACATCTATAGCTTTTCGTGTCATTTGTATAACACGTACATATTTTCGAAATATTTAACCATAACCAAGCCCAAATATAGTATATGTAGATCACTTGATACGACACTTGCTCGTCAAGCTATCAAGTCGAGCATTCTCAAACCCCAAAAAAACATCAAAATCAAACATAAACTATTTAACAAACACATTACCTGAATCCGAACATAATCCATATGATTCCAACAAAACGCATTACCCATCATCTGATCAACAGTCTCAGACACCCCATCACACACAACCCCAAACACAAACCTACTATCACAATACCCATTTTTATCCACCACCTTCCTCACCAACCCATTCCCATTCCCATTCCCTAAAGACAAAACCAACAAATCCTCAACACCATTAACCAACGGAAAGTCACGTTTATTATGCAAAACATGCGTCACAACAGCAGCAGTAGGGTTATTCATCACCAACCCCCCATCAATTGCATTACACAACGTCTTCCCATCAACTGACGTCATTTCAAAAGGCTTCAACACCGACGGATCTGACGCCGTTGCACGGCATATTTTCCACAGCTCAAACTCAAAACTCGCGTTCTCCACCGCGTCAGCGCGTGAGAACACGAACGGCGCGTGGGTGTTCAAATCGTAACACGGAACTATCATGGGTTTACACGTGTCACTCAACGTCAGTACCTTACCGTCTACACCCCTAGTCAACGCCTTCTTCATCACATTCTCCATGCTTTCACCAGAAACCCTAGTTTTTCGACGAAAAAAACCGTTTTTTTTAACTTTATAAATTTTGGTTAAATTTTCTTCCAAAAAGCTAACCGCTTGTTTAGCCGTGAAAAGCGGACGACCGTTACCGGTACCGTCGTCAGCGTTAAGCATAACAGCTAGAAGAGCACCAGTACCAGTACCAGCAATGATATCGAAATAGTCAATGATACGTGCATCTGGGTTACCAGTTTTGAGTTGGATATGGTGTTCAAGGTGCATTAAGGCGGCGCCGGCGGGAACAATACCGCCGCCACCTCCGCCGCCGTCGATGGAGAGGACACGTGTCTTTTTGGAAGAGATGGTGTGGTTTGAGAGCCATTGGTGTTCTAGTTTTGTGAAGATTTCTAAAGTGAGGTTGCTGAATTGGTCCATTTTTTTTTTAGAAAAATGAAAGATGATACGTGGAAGGAGAGTGATGAGGAGAAGTNTAATGAGAGGGTCATGCAGGTACTTATATACTTATTTTTAGGGATGAGCACTACCGAATTAGTGGTACCGATTTTTTCCCGAGCATAAATTATGGTACCGGTACCGTACCGAACGGGATTCGGATAACGGTACCGGTATCGGTACCGGTACCGGTACCGGGAAATCGGGATTTTCCCGTTTTTTTTCGGGAATATCCCGATTTGGTACCGGTCCCGTACCGAATTAGTGGTACCGATTTTTTTTCCTCCTTATTTCGTAGTACCGGTACCGTACCGTATATCAGGAATCGGTACCGTTTCGGTACGGTACCGGTACGGTTCCGGTTCGGTTCCGGGATTCGGTTCTAAATGCTCATCCCTACTTATTTTAATTAATACGGACTCATCAAACATACTCTCCGTTAAATATGTCTCCGTCACAAATTTATATATTATATTCTCTTTTCTTTTATTACTATCTTCATTTGAGGTGATTTTACAAACTTTACAAAATGTTTAATAAATTAATAAATATTTTAAAACACAAAAAAGTGTGTAATAAATATTTACCAAAATCATCGCATTTACACATTTAATTGAGTTTTATTTTTATTTTATTATTATTACTTTTTAAATAAACACTATGGAGAAAAAAAATTCATCGGTGTCCCGTGACACAATGAGAATGCCAGAAAAAAGTATTTTTCGAGTACTCTATCATGCTATGCTTCAAATGCATTAAGGAAGAATGTTGATCATACTCTTTATGTTTTAAGCATATTTATTTGTATTTAGTGAATGCTCTTTTGTGTTATTTCGACTTAACATATCGATTGTGATTTGCTAACGGGTAATCACTGGATATATTATAAGGCGTAAATATTTAAAAGTTTGAGTGAATTAAAAATAAAAAATTACTTATAATTATGATAAATTATAAGTTTAATAATATTTATTAAATGCATTTTTAATTGTTAAAAAGAGTTTTAGTGAAATAAATACACATTAAATTGATTTAATCACGTGCAAGGGTGCCAAGTGGGTATCCGTTAGCAAATCCTTAACTAACATGTAGGACACGTACATATAAGTAACTGTGTTCAAAGTTGGTTAAAAAAATCAATTTTACAATCAAAATTTCCAACAAAATACGCATGTAATTAACACCTAGCAACAAACGTTAAAAGAAATTTTTATGTGAGAAACTCAAGCCAGGAAGTCCTTCTCTCATTCGTAAATAATCCCATTAACTCATAAAGTTTTAACCAGAATCAAATGGTTACGACAACAGTCAATAATCAACTATTAATACAAAGAATACATGAGTTGCCAGTTCTCATCGAGAACGTTTCGTTACGCTTAGAAAAATAAAAACCCTTCTTATTAATCATCTAATAACGTCTATTTATATTAAACAAATCCAAACCACACATCTTTCTATTATCTTTATCGAAAACATTGAATGACGCCTCACTCCTATTATGTGTTTCTTTTTCAAGCCATGCGAACCAACAATTATACATGTTACTAGTAAGAAAATTTTCACGAAACTCCTACGTAACCATCTCACCGGGATTGAGTAAAGCTGGTCCATCTTTGTTAATTACATTGATAGTGTTGATACATAATCTGGCGCGGGCAGGATCCAACGACTCTCCCTGGGCAGTTCTTCATTTTCTCGAGCCCTGAATAGACCTGTCAACAAAGAGAACCCGTCAGGAGTGGACCCGAGGCCGTAGCACCGGGATCCACCTCCGACGGTCAAGTTAGTATTGATGCGATATAGCATACAAGAGTTAGGTTTTCAGTAACCTGTTGTGTTGTGTCCTCAAGAAGGGAATCCCAGCCATATATTTATAGGGCATGGAATAGGGTTTAGGCGTAGAGTGGGCCGCTGTCTGCCGGGCCTGGCCCATTCCAGACTATACGTCCACAAGCCCCCCAAGTCTAGTGTGACATAGTGCATGGCTATGTTATGCTAGACTTAAGTTCTGTTCATGGCCGCGTAGGCCCAATCAACCATGACGGCATGGCCCATGTGTGCGCAACTCAGGTGTGCACATGGGACGGACTATACTGCTCAGCCCAAATGCGACAGTGCGCACTGGGCCCATGGCGCAGTCCTGTTTAGCCCATTAGACTATATCCGAATCCGCGACCTTGTAGGCGCATCCGCGATGACCTGAGTAACACCCGTTCTTACATGACGGGTAGGGATGCGCATATGCTACGTTTTTCGCCACAGTGTGACAGTAAAGACCCCGTAAGAAGAACACGTAGTTCTATAGTTGGGGTAACACTGACATTGCGATTGTGAGAGTCTCACAATGGTGATGGTGGATCTCGTATGCTGCATCCTGGGTAAGGGCGTACCTTTTGTACCAGTAGCGATGCAGCATGGTGCGACAGAAGACATGCTTCTGTGGCAAAGGTGCGCGCTGTGCGCGACAAGGAGGTGCGAACATTACATCCGTCTTTACAATCGACAGAGGATGATGAGACGAAAAGTGTTACGCTTTTAGGGGGTCAGTTAAGCCCTAATTCGTATAAATGTGATCAAATATTTCCCTAAATCGTTCCTTTTGTCATTTTAGGTACTTTTGAGAGGAATTCTGGAAAACATGCATATTCGGACATTTTTGGAGCATAAAAGTGAAGAAAACGACAAAGTCTCAAAAGATGAAGATTTACAACCTGACGGCGTCAGAAGTCACAAGGTGACGCCGTCAGAAAGTCTTGACAAAAGAGTGGAAATCAAATTTCAAATGACGGGCCAGAGAAAATTTGGGATTTAACACCTGACGCCGTCAGGTGTTAGGAAATATAGGCCGTCAGGAGTAAAGTTAAAGAGTGACGGCCCAGAAGGTTTTATAAGGTGACGGCGTCAGAAGTGGATCTAGGCCATCCGAGAAACCTAATGGCGGCGAGCTGACGGCGTCAGCCCTTATAACCTGACGCCGTCAGAGTGTAAAATCTATATATAGTTTTCTAATTTTCATTCATTAGTGTGGAACTTTGTGGAGAACTTTTAGGGCAAACCCTAAAGACGAATTTTCTGTACTTTTTAGGGTTTCCAACCCTTGGAACCCTCATGCTTAATTAAAGATAAGTCTTCACTTTAATTCAATCAATATGTCTATGTGTTGGTTGATTATCTCTTTTGCTTGTCTTTTAATTAACATGTGTAGCTAAATTCTCTAGTGTTTGCTTAGATCTAATGAAACCTAACTATTAATTATTGGTTGATTGGTGTGTGTTGTTGTTTGTTGGGATGATTGTTCCATCAATGTTAGGCTCAAGAAAACTGGCCAACCTCCTTTATGGTAACGTGCTTGAACGTCTTGGGAAACATGTAGCCAAGGCATACTAGGCTATTAAGGTAGTATTTAACGCATGAGCCACTGTTTACAACCCCTATGGTTGTGCCGTGCATGGCATAGGGCGAGATAAGAGCTCATAGAATTGGAGAGATATGTATGCCACTCCATGAGTTATTAGGAATACACCCTTCATCCACACAAGTAACATACATATCAATTAACCGGTAAAAGATAGTTAGGGAGTAATGAAATCTAAGTAAACACAATTTTCTCCATATTGTTTTCACAACCACAATAGTTTAGATATTTATTTTATTTTAATTTGCATAAGTAGTAAACTTGGGTTAGTTGACTAGCAACTAATTCCGCCCTTCTTCCAAAACCGAGATTTTACTTGCTTTCAAAAAAATATAAAAATACAAAAAGAATCTTCCTTCCACCCTTAGACCTATTAGAGTAGTTTTTCTATCCTAACGAACACTATTCCCTGTGAGAGAACGATCAATCCCCCGTACTTACCACTATCCTATACTACATCGGTCAGGTACACTGCCTGGTGGGGTTGTAAGCCTCTTGAGATCCCTCGAGAGGTAAAACCTGTTGTAAGGTCACAAAACCACGCATCAAGTTTTTGGCGCCGCTGCCGGGGAATAGTTATTGTTTAGGTAGAATTTTTATTTCTTTAGGTCTACTCACTAGATTCCTTTCTAGTGAGATTTTTATTTTCTTTTTCTAGGATTTTCTTTAGTCTATCTTTTTCTTCGTGTTTTTGTTCGTAATCTTTACCATCCGCCATCATGGAAGGTGGTAACATCCTTGATCCCAACAACCTAATTCAACCAAACCACCCACCACAACCAAACCAACCTCCTAGACCCCGCACCTTAGGAGAGTATTCCCGACCTAGCCACCTTGGCTATCGAAACACCATTGAGCTCACTCAAGGAGCCAATGTCACTCCCTTGCGATCCGACACCATCCGGTTGGTGCAAAGCGGATGCGCATTCCATGGACTTCGTTCCGAAGATCCAAACCAACATCTCAAGGATTTCCTCAAAATCGTAGATTCCATAGACCTTGATGTTGCAACTCGAGAGACGACCCGATTGCGTCTCTTCCAATTCTCTCTACGGGACCAAGCTAGTCAATGGCTTGAGCGACTTCCCGCAGGATCCATCACCTCTTGGGACGATCTCACAACTCGTTTCCTTGCTCAATTTTTCCCACCGGGGAGAACTACCAAGCTAAGGAATGATATCTTGGCGTTCCAACAACGCCAAGGCGAAACCCTCTACGAGGCATGGACTCGATTCAAGGACTTACTCCAAAAAGTCCCTCATCATGGCATAGACCTTTGGCTCCAAGTCCAAATCTTCTATGACCACATCAATCTCCACACGAGGCAAACCATTGACCAAGCGGCCGGTGGCAAGCTACGTGATCTAAGTGCGGAACAATCATGGGATCTCCTAGAAGATCTTGCTCTATATGACAACGAAAGTTGGAATGATCCCCGTGATTTGAATAAAACGGTCAAGGCAATATCTTTGCCTTCGAATAATTCAAGCACTTCCGACCGTAGGATCATAGAACTTGAAGACCAAGTCAAGTTTCTCATGAAATCCTACGAAGCTCCTAAACCTTCAAGCCAAGTGAACAAAATCACTTCTTCGTGCGAATTATGTAGTGGTCCCCACGACACTCGTGATTGCATGGAACTCCCCGAACAAGCTTTTGCGGACTACGCATCCACGCGTACCGACGGAGCGGGAGATAAGTGGTACACTTTCAAACCCGAGCCAAACCCTTATGGAGATTCATACAACCCCTCATGGAAAAATCACCCCAACCTTAGGTGGAAGTCAAACCAAAACGCACCCCAAAACAATTCTTCCAACCCACCTAACCGGTTTCAATCCAACGGTAATTCCTCAAACCGTACCTTCAACAACAATCCTTCCAACAACTATGGTAGTACCAACAACTTTGAAGGATTGATGTCCAATTTTATGGCATCTCAAGAAGCTCGCATAGCTAAATTCACATCCGAATTCAATCAACAACAAGTAGAGATGACCAATAAAATTGACAACTTGTTGAAAGCCCTCAACAACCAAGTGCTATCACCCCCACAAAAGGACGCTAGAAACACCAATAGCGAACCACAAATCAAGGACCCCTCTTCATCCAAACATGTCCACTTCGTAAACGTTGTGACCATTAGACCAATTGATAGGAGTGAGAATGATAGTGAATCAAAGGATGAGAGTAAGGAATTAGAGGATGATAGGAAGGCTAAGGTTAGCGAAATAGAAGAAGTAGAGGAGGAGGATTACTTCAATAGGTTACCCACTAAGGAAGAGCGAGCATATCATAAGAATCTATTCGATGACTCCGAGACCCCATACATCCTAGGTAACCCAATTTTCAAGGTGGGCGATCCATCTAATCTCAACATACCATGCAACATCGGGCATTTGCATATTTGGAAAGCGTACATTGACCCTAGATCACCCATTAACATCATGACTAGAGCTCAATACAATTTGATAATGAAAAGTCAACTAGGGTATAGAGTGTTTCCCGATAAGGGATGGATTAGTAACTTCACGGGAAGAGTTAAAGGATTACCGGTTTATGTAGGAAACTTTACCTATGTCACCGACTTTGTGATTGTAGAAGATATCCGCCCAATAATCGATGCAAGTGTGACCCAAGTAGTCTTAGGCAAACCATTTATCGAGGTCTCTAGAATGACTCATGAACCTTCCTTAGGGATAGTCACATTTAAGGATGAGACCGATGAGGTGAACTACCAAATGCCGTATAAGATAGAGCAATACCAACACTTGTCAAACGTTGAGAAGGAGCTCAAACAAGCGGTTTACTATAGGAATGATGAGGATAGACGTAGGGGAGTAGACTATGTCATGAAAAGGATTTTCGGTTTCTATAAGGATTGTTTGAACTTAGGGCCCGAATACAAAACCGGAAAAGAGGATGACTTAGGAACCGAGACCAACGACGAAGTCACGTAACGTACGGTGACTTTGAGTCTAGCTACAAGACTCGTTAATAAAGAAAAGCGCTTCTTGGGAGGCAACCCATGTTTTGTTTGTTTTTGTGTGTTTATTTGATTTTATTTGTTTCCGTATGTAAGTTATATTTCTTGTTATTGATTCATGCTTCAAACTAAATTGTGAAAATGCTTTATTTTGTTTTTAACTTCGTCTTAACTACATATAAAGGTATTTTGCAAAAGCTAAGTGTAAGGGAAATCTAAATCGGTTTATAAAGAACGAATGAACATGAATCATAACAATGAAATTAACATACATATTAGTACTTGTTTGAGTCAAATGCTTGTATCGAGTCATAATGAATTTTTGCAGGAATTCCAGGAAGTAAGATTTAGATTTTCCAGAATTTTTCCCGGAAGCTTAACATGAAAATTCTGTCAGAACTTCCTGACGGCGTCAGTCTATAAATTTCTGCAATTTTTGAAAGTTTTGTATTTTTCCGGAAACTTAAAAAGTTTTGTCAATTATTTAACTTATAATCTCCAGGAATTCTGCAAAATATTCATTCCACAAGCATTATATCTTATTATGTAGATTTTATCGCCGATTTTACGCGAGGTTGGCCTTTATCTTTTTCAGGTTAACAGGTTATTTTAGACAAGAAGACGTTTATTATCTCGGAAAGGAAGCTTTGAACGTTCGTCTATCTTGGAAGAAGATCTAACCATGTTACATCACTATCCACAACAAAGGATTCAGGGGAGTATTTGATTTCATTCTTTCATCTTATTTACTTTTACGTCTTTTATTTGAACATTGGGGACAATGTTCGGTTTAAGTGTAAGGGGGTAAATGAAAGCACCGTTGGGAATATACCTATGCTTGATGTTTTGCTTTGTTTGATAGTAAATTTGTAATAAAACCAAGAGAAATGTTTGTTAGGGCAATTTTAGCGCCAATTTAAAATTTTTTACAACATTTAGAAGTGAAACCTTGATCTTAATGAGCGTCTCATGGATAGGAAATTGTATGACTAGCACAAAACCGTACCACTAAAAAATTTTCCACCCCAAATATGTGAGGTTCGCCCCTAGAATTGGTAGGAAAAGCATCCATCTTTGGTGCTATGATGTGAGTACCGGTAGTATTTAGATTCTAGAACTTGCGTTAGGACCATCTCAAATCCACAAGTGAGACTACATTCGTGTAGTTAAGATTTACTACATGATAAGAGGCATTAGGATTAACCCATTGTTTTACACCCGTATATTTGTTATAATTACATTGACTTCATTGGTCAAGTAATTCTCCCACACCCTTTGCGTTGTATCCATTTTTGGTACACGATACCCCTAGTACACCCCTCCGAGCCTATCCTTTCGTTTCGACCTTTGAGCATCTTACTCAAAGTGAGAATTTGTTTACACCCCACTAAATGTACACCCAAATCGCCTTAGCCTACCTTGTATGCACCCACCTTTGGTGCATTATTGTGAAAACATTTGTTAAACCCTTAGTTAATTATCCGGTCAATTACATGGTTGCTAAGTTAAGTCATATCCTTGTACATATTGTTTTGGGACGATTGGGACTCATGGGTAAAGTACTAGTGTAATGAAGTAATGGGGAAGAACAACATTATTACCCCCATACGTGCTAAATATTTAAAAAGTACTCCAAGTTTTTCGATTATCTTAATTCGAGTCATTAGAATAGTGATTGTAAAGTTATGTAAAGATTCAAGTGTAAGGGGAATGCAACTCCTCTATGATGCATTATTTTGGATGGTAGGGCAAGAGTGTATGAATGAAAAAAAAATCGAAAAATCAAGAAAAATACAAAAAAATGTGAAAAAGAAAGAAGAAAAACATACGGACTACCATCCCGTTTCCTTTTATGTTCCTTTTTAGTTTTGTTATTTCATTTTTAGACTAAGATTGAGTCGAGTCTTGACTTAAGCAACGATGTAGAGTGCATGTATTTGATCATGATAATTAGCTTGCCACCATTAAAATACCCCTTATTCCAACCAAACCGTGTTATCATATCCCTACACCTTACGATACAACCCTTTATAAAAGACCTCTTTGATAGTTTATCTTAGGTGCTTACGCCTAGTGGAGGAGTAATTGATCCTCTCCCAAGCCTATGGTAATCTATTTGCTATGACAGGTAGTGAGTGTTATTTTTCGTTTCCATTTATGAGATATAAACTTTATGACATTTGAGAGATGTGAGAATCCAAACACTATTTGTGAGGTGCTAGTGTATGATTTCCGTGCTTATTATGATTAGGGTCTAATAACTATTTGTTGTAATTACTTTTATATTCGTGTTAAATGACCCAAACTCATATTTGGATTGGAATAAAAGCTCATTTGCTTGAGGACAAGCAAATCCTAAGTGTAAGGGTATTTGATGAGACGAAAAGTGTTACGCTTTTAGGGGGTCATTTAAGCCCTAATTCGTATAAATGTGATCAAATATTGCCCTAAATCGTTCCTTTTGTCATTTTAGGTACTTTTGAGAGGAATTCT
>LBNU01029986.1:40169-52448 GCA_014162995.1 Artemisia annua | reverse complement strand
TTAGACCTATTAGAGTAGTTTTTCTATCCTAACGAACACTATTCCCTATGAGAGAACGATCAATCCCCCGTACTTACCATTATCGTATACTACATCGGTCAGGTACACTGCCTGGTGGGGTTGTAAGCCTCTTGAGATCCCTCGAGAGGTAAAACCTGTTGTAAGGTCACAAAACCACGCATCACCACCTCTTTCAAGTTGTCATTTAGGAATGTCGTCTTAACATCCATTTGATATACAAGCATATTCTGACTAGCTGCATTAGCAAGAAAAATTCTTATGGCTTCAATTCTAGCAACTGGTGTGAAGGATTCTTCAAAGTCTATGCCTTCTTCTTGACGGTATCCTTTTGCTACAAGACGAGCCTTGTCTTGGAGTACTTCACCATACTCATCAAGCTTTATTTTGAATATCCACTTGAGAGCAATAATCATAGCACAGTCAGGAGGAGGCACTAACTCCCATACATCGAGTCGGTCAAACTCATGAATTTCTTCTTGCATTGCTGTAAACCAAGAGCTTTTAGCCAATGCGTCTTTGAAATCCTTAGGTTCGACTTTCGTTAGAATAGAGTTAACAAAACACCACAAGGCATCTGTGGCAAGTTGTTTACGTGTGGATACCGGTCTAGAGGGGTTTCTAATGATGTTGTCAATCGGGTGATCATTTGTCCATTTTCTGAGATGCTCGTGATGTTGGGGTAGGTTATTGATGAAACAATTTGTTGTTCCCTTGATGAAGCTGTATCGTTAGTGGGATCTGGGGCAAATATATTCACAAATGGCTCATCATTAGTAGATGAAAACGGATTCTCTTCAGAGGAGTTATTGACTGCATCTCCTTCATGTTCGGAGGAAGATTGAAGATTAGATGATGTTTGCGATGTGCTGACTGATGGTGCATCTTGACTTAGAGTTACAGACACAGATGGGCCATTTGAGTCGTGTGGAATTGAAGCTTCGACTACCTGTGGATTGACATTATTTGGATTGACAATTGGAGGCTCAAAATATTCATCAAACATTGGGTCAAATAATCTCGTCAATTCATCACTTGTGGGAGGTACATAAGGTGATGCAGGAGTGGGATGCTGTACTAATCCTGAACGGATTGGTCCAGGAGACAAAAGGTTTGGTGCGGGTCCAGAACTAGTGTGCCCTGGAACTTGTTGCTCAGTCATCTCATCAAATGTAACGTGAATGGTTTCCATGATTTGTCGAGTTCTCTTATTGTAGATTCGGTATCCCTTGTGATCTGGTGCATATCCAACAAAGACTCCAATATCGGCCTTAGTTTTAAGTTTACCCAAGTCCTCACTATCATTGGTTGGGTAACAGAGAGCACCGAACACACGTAGGAAGGAGAGGTCTGGCTTTCTTTGATGCACTAGCTCATAAGGAGTTTTGTTATGGAGAGGGTGTATCAATGATTGGTTTTGAGTGTAACAAGCAGTTGCAATTGCTTCCGCCCAGAGAAACATTGGAGTTTTGGAAAATATCAGCATGGTTCGAGCGGCTTCAACAAGAGTACGATTTCGCCTTACGACGACTCCATTTTGCTGAGGTGTGCGTGGGACACTCTTTTGATGACTAATGCCAATGCTTTCATAAAACAGAGTAAGTTGTTGATTAACAAATTCAGTTCCATTGTCTGTCCGGATGATTCTGACGGTTTTGTTAAGTCTGACTTGCAGTTGCTTGATGATTTTAATGATGATCTCTGGAGTTTCATCCTTTGATCTTAAAAATTTCACCCACGTAAACCTGGAGAAATCATCTACAATAACCAGAACATATCTTTTTCCATTGATACTTTGAACTCTCATTGGACCACACAGATCCATGTGAAGGGTATGAAGGACTTCAGTAATGGTGTTGACAGTTTTGGGTTTGTGAGTGTGTTTCTTGCTTTTTCCTAATTGGCATGCAGAACAAAGATGCTCTTTTTCATATTTCAACCTGGGCATACCACGAACAAGATCTTTTCGTGTAAGTTCATTAATGGTGCCAAAGTTCAAGTGATTCAACCGGCGATGCCATAGCCATGATTTGTTCTTGGATGCCTTAGAGAGCAAGCAAATGGGTGAGGATCTCATCATGTCTTCGATAGATATGGTGTATAAATTTGTGCCACGACTGCCCTTGAGTAGATCAACCCCATCTAATTCTCTAACAAAGCACGTGTGTTTTCCGAATGCCACTTCGAGATCGGAGTCACAAAATTAACCAACAGAGAAAAGATTGTGCCCGAGACCCTCTACATAATACACTCTAGAGATAACACTGTCACCAAACACATAGTCTCCATAACCCATGATAGCCCCAAAATGGTCATTTCTGAATCTAACTGTCCCGATAAAACATGGATCCCAAAATGCTGTTGGGTTCCGTTTGGTTAGCACACATATAAAAAGGATTACTTGAATTCAATGCAGACATTGTTGACTTAGTGGAGACTTCACAAGTGGATACGGTAGCCCTTGTATCATGACAAGTAGTTTCTATAGGAAAGATTCTACCAGTCGGCTTCCATTCCTTATCAATCCTATGCCTAGGATAGATCATTCTAGTTAATGGGCACTCGTTTCCTAAGGTGAATTTTCGTCCAGTGGGTCTCCATTGATATCCTACATTGATGAATGTCCTTCCGGTTTCTTTCCAAACATGTTTTTTTATTTTAGATTTCCTAACCCGCTTGGAACGTGACTGATTAAGAGACCTCACATATGATAAAACACAAACATCATGATTACTGGAAATTAAGCAGTTATTACATGTCTTACAAGTTGCAACAGAATTCAAATTAATTACAGCACGCTTAACGCTAATACTAGACTCAACACGACTTGTTTCACACAAACTAGTATTATTGTTCCTATGGTGGTCTTCTACTTTCATTCCATGAGCACTCTTAGCCGGCGAAGTCCTATTGTTCCTTGTATTGCGACTAGGCTTTGACCCGAGCATTAGTGTCACTGTTTACTCCTGTAGAAGCAATGATGGGAGCATTAGTTTGTTTAATTGCTATATGTTTATCTGCTGATGATGTGCTAGTTTCATATGTCTTTAATGGCACATCGAATCTAACATGCTTGTTCTTACTTAACAGTGGAGGTGCAATAGGCCTATTGTGCATGTAGTCCACCTTTGGACACGTTCCAATAGCATATTCTAAGAGTTCCTGGGATCTTTTAGTGAAAAAGCAAGAATATAGAATGGTACTATCATGTGGTTTCACTGTCATATCCTCTTCAATAGTCTCGCAAAGCATGTCTAGACTGTCCTTAAGATATGATAGATACGCATAGTGAGCACACCTATTATTCCTAAGGGGAAGAGAGATATTAATAGCATCAACATCATATTTTCTAACAGCAGAAACCATTGGAAGATTCATGCCATCAGTAGTGACTAACATTTTTCCTTTCACCTTTGTCTTTAGATTTTCAATTTCATTTAGCAAAGAAGTTATTTTATCATTGGTTTTCACACGTGTTGCTTTGATAGAATCGTATAGCTCTTTGTATCGCTGTTTGGTATTGGAGTTTTCAGCTTGATACCACTCTATGTCACAAAGTAATTTATTAATGGTATCTTGATAATGAAAATTTTGAAAATCTACCGACGAAGATTTATTGGTGTCAGTCACCACATGCTTTGTTGACTTCAATTTGCCAATTTGAGCCCTCAGTTTCTGAATCGTGGTGGTGTGAGCTTGAATTTCTTCATCATGTTTGGCTAATTCAAAATAAGCACCAGATTCAGGAGCATCTGAAGATGTCTTGTTTCTTGAGGTTTTCACTCGTTCTTCTAAATGTTGATATTTTAATTGCAAGTTAAGATTATCAACCTCTAGTTTTGACAAATACCTGACCATGTTATCATGGTCATCGTTTTGAATTTTTTCACGCAGTTTTAAATGCTCCCCCTCAAGCTCAACAACACGATTTTGGAAAACATTCAATGCAATGGACATTTCATGAAATTGGCACACAGATAAAGCAGATTCAGTAGCAGTATAAAATACATCCTGTGCAACACAATTAGCAATCAAATTCTCATTCATGATGCGAATATTTGATGCGCGTGATGTGTCGTTGCGGTTTAGCAGTGTTAATGCCTACTCAAGTTTTACATTTATATTTAGCTGACTTATCAATAACACACACACTTAACGAGCAGTGTACCCGGTCAGTTTGTATATAATGGTAAGAAGAGTGTCGATCACTAAGAGTGGAACGTATTATCTAGTTATCCGAATCAGTATTTTAATGTGCTAAGTTAGTTTTACAGCCTAATCTAACGAAAGGGGGTTCAGCCTGAGAGACTGGCACAGTTTGGTTATTAATTAAACAGTAAATTAAACTGATGAGCACGAATCAGCGAATAGCATACACGTACACAGATAGATAATAGAGACTATAAGAAGACCTGTCCTGATAATTAAGTAGCTTGTCACTTGTTTTATTGCTAGTTTTATATGTAGTGTATATTAGTTAAATCTTTCTCGTTGGTTTCATTATATCGGCGAGTAAACCCTTAATGATTACTTATGACTATCCTATTTATCCAAAGACATCGGATTAAATAGGAGAGGTAGGGTGTTGGGTTTTATTGATTTGATGATACAAAACAAGAAGAATGAAACATGAAGGGCTTGAAGTGACAAGAAGGGAAACTACAAAAAGATGGAGGATTAGGAAGATTCTTCTTCTAGAAGAATATTTAGTTTCCTAATTGTATTATAATTGTCTTTCTTGTAAACCCTAATCCTCTAGTATATAAAGAGGACATGGGTCATTAGTTTGAGTGTGCACAACTACAGGATGTAGTCGACTAAAAGGTGTGTGTGTGTGTAACCTAGACGTAGGTTATAAATGTCTAGGGTTAGTTGGTTAGTGGTTAGTTAGTTAGTATAGCCTCAAGGTCGAGTCCTTGATCCCTGTTACAAGGTGTGTAACATGTTCTACCTTGATCAAGTAGAATTGGGGCTTGGAGGAAAACGTATGAATGAAAAACCTTGTTCATAATAATGTTAATTCTTTATTGAATATTCCGCTTTCATTGTTATGTATCCTAGATAATATGAGGTCTAAACAACGTCGAGTCATAAACGGTCCAAGAACTATCAAGGTGTTTTAGTTCTATCAATTGGTATCAGAGAAAGGGGCTCTTGATAGGATTGTACAAGGTTTTACTGTCGAGAAGAAAGCAGTTTTGGTTTCTGACACAATCGATCTTTAGGGTTTCTTGAAATTCGTAATTGGTTCTCAATCATTGTGTATCAAGATTTGTTGTCGACAAGGTAAACCTCGTATTAATTAATTGTGAGTGGATTGCATTAATTTTTCTCGATTTCTTGAATCAATATTGTTTTCATTGTCGTTTATTATGGAATCTGTTTTACGGAGTACTACATACATAACGGTATATGCATAAATAAGGATTGATGCGTAAATAAAATTTAATTGGTATATTCTTAAGGGTTGTTAAACTTTGCGATTGGTTATTTTTCCATCGTGGGTCGGTGACTTTTGATAATACTATGCTGCGGTTATTGATTCTCTTATCAAAGGTACAAGTGAAATTGGATGTTCAATAATTAATGATGCTTAAAGATCAACGTTACTGCTGAGTTTGGTTTATCGCCATATGCTGTCAATTAAAGGATTACCTTGTACCAATTAGATTATATGTCGGTGGTCCATTAAATTGTGATTCAGTAACTTTATATTTGTTTATTGCCAAGTTGGATTTGTTTGCCGTATATGCTTCTTCAGTCAAATAGAAGAAACAAAGTCAGCGATAGTTATTCTTTCATTGGTCGAGATTTGAAGTGGTGCGCTGATTCAACAAATAAACCACGTACTATTTAATGATTGTGGTGTATTGAATTAATTAATGGGTTAATTTGGGATAGTAATTACCTCGTACATTTGCAATCGGTGCCACTATCAAGGGTTTGAATTATTTATTCAACTATCAAGTTTTCTTTTGCAAAGGGTACTATACTGTGTTTGATCATGGATTTATTGAATTGTTTAATTCAATATCGTGGGACGGTGGAAGCATGCTTCAAGGAATAAACTCATACTGAAGTGAATTAATTGCGAGTAAGTATGTCGTTGGTTATGAGTAATTGGTGATTGTGGGACAGTATCACGAGGGCCAGTAGCTATTTTTACTGTTTTGATACTGCTGCTAAGCTTATCATTCATACCGCTGCTATTGAAAGTTTTTTTAGGTACTGCTCGTATATTGCAAAGTACTGCTATGTCCAAAGTACTGCTATTGCAAAGTACTGCTCCAAAGTACTGCTATGTCCAAAGTACTGCGTATATTTTTTTTAAAGTGCTGCTGCGTGTCTCATTGAAAGTACTGCTCGTTATTTCAAAGTACTTCTCTCATAACTTAGTACTGCTACGTTTACATTAAACTTTATGGACATGTGTTATGAAGAGTAAGGGGAAGTCGAGATGAGTTTGATTGGTTTTGGATTACACACACAGAATGATTATTTGGTTCATACACACAAGGAGTTTGGATTTTGATTTTGTTCTTAAAGGTTTAAACAAGGCTACGTATTTCGTTCTTATTGCTTAATTGATTACGAAGAAAGGTGAATATCATTTATTTGATGTTGTAGTTGAGTTTCACAAGTGCGTGTTCTTATCATATCTCAAGGTGGGTGTTACACTTTGGAGATAACTTGTCCGTGCTTTATTGTTGTGACAAAGACTTGATGAATCTAGCAAAGGTGTGTGATCTATAAACTAAAGGTGCTTAATGTTCACATTTGCTATCACTTTAAGGAGTTACATTGTAGTGCTCAATGTCTCATATAGTTGAAGATTTTGTCAAGAGACTGCGGTCTACTTGTAGGGTGTTAGTATAAGTTTGGAAGTCACGTGGATAGTACAAGACATAAGACACAAGTTTGGGTTATTCTACTTCAACAAATTTATTATATTTGGTTTTCTTCACAAGTGATCATTACATAGAGTCTACAGATTTGAAGAATCATGAAGATGATTAACACATTGGTTTCAGGGGAAGTATCTTATTATGTGTTTTAATCATTTGATGTTCATGCACCACTCAAGGGGAAGTGTTTGATTTTTACTACTGTTGATCACTATTACTACTGCTAGTTGGAGTTTTCTATTGTTTTGGATTCATTTTTAGTAAGCATTTTGGTGTTCTTCATGGAGGGTAATTTGAAACATTGGAAGACTTGGATTGGAAGTTTGTGATATTGGTTCGTGGTGGTCAAGATCATATTTGCATATGTTCCCTATTTGTTGATAACAAAAAGGGGAAGAGATGTTGTGGTGGCATGGCTTAAAGGGAAGACAAGATTGTTTTATTCATGGCGAGATTTAATTATCTCAATTTCTCTACTTCGTCTAGGGAAGTTCGTACAAGAAGGTGGTTGTTTTGTCATCATCAAATAGGGGAAGATTGTTGGGTTTTATTGATTTGATGATACAAAACAAGAAGAATGAAACATGAAGGGCTTGAAGTGACAAGAAGGGAAACTACAAAAAGATGGAGGATTTGGAAGATTCTAGAAGAATATTTAGTTTCCTAATTGTATTATAATTGTCTTTCTTGTAAACCCTAATCTTCTAGTATATAAAGAGGACATGGGTCATTAGTTTGAGTGTGCACAACTACAGGATGTAGTCGACTAAAAGGTGTGTGTGTGTAACTTAGACGTAGGTTATAAACGTCTAGGGTTAGTTGGTTAGTGGTTAGTTAGTTAGTATAGCCTCAAGGTCGAGTCCTTGATCCCTGTTACAAGGTGTGTAACATGTTCTACCTTGATCAAGTAGAATTGGGGCTTGGAGGAAAACGTATGAATGAAAAACCTTGTTCATAATAATGTTAATTCTTTATTGAATATTCCGCTTTCATTGTTATGTATCCTAGATAATATGAGGTCTAAACAACCTCGAGTCATAAATGGTCCAAGAACTATCAAGGTGTTTTAGTTCTATCATCTCCTTATGACATTGTTTGCTGAACATGATGATACCGAAGACTAATATCCCGTACACCTCATTTTTGACAACCCTACGATGTTGATTCACACTCTACCTATCACTTGTACTAATGAGCTACACCAGATCCTAACCTTTGAAATGTTTGCTTATCCATCTCGACACTTTTGACGAACCATGTACTTGACTCTGATATATGAACTATCTATCCAGTTTGACGACCGTATTCGTTCTATGTATTCGTTTACTGTTGGTACATCTAATTTTGAGGCCTCTTGATTTTGGACTGGATGGCCCTTCATAAGCTACCATGGACTGCCGTATCAAATTTGTGACCTTTAACAATCTACTTTGTTCTACTATGTTTTGATGACACTCGATCACTCAAATCTGTTACTATAGAAGATGTTCACGACTGACTTACCATCAACGGAGTATACCTCATGCAGCACGTGGAGATTTCAGTTCGGGTATCAAGACAACCAGACTGGAGGAGATGAACTATTGACACATAATCTGGAGTTGACAGCGGCGGTGTTACCTGAAAACTTGGAGCTGTGATAGAAGACCTGTCAAAGACCCGCAGTTTTGTTTCTCTATTCATTTTAGTTGTACTAAGATGAATTGAGAGCAGAAGCAGATTTGCGGATGGAAGGATGCTCGGTAATCAAGACAGAGATTCTCAATTCCACACCACAATTCCATGAAGAACTGCCGAAGGCTTGAGGAACCAGACTCAAGTTTATTGTTTTTCCTTTTCACCCTATGAGCTGATGGACAACCATGGACCGACTACTCGAGCTTGGAACCTTGAAATTTATGTTATGACTGGATTGACTCTTTTGATGACGTACCTTGCTTTTGATGGACATTCTATGTTTTTCGTTACTCTTACGAGTAGTTTCATTTTTACTCTTGGTTATATGGCTTGATTTGGTTACGTCATTGCGAGTTCCACTTGTTTTGCCGACTTTGTTTCATTATTGATCTTGACTAGGACCAACCCTAAGTCTTAGTTGGACCATTAGGTGGTTTATAGATTTTGTTTCACGATCTTGAGATAGAGTATGACCATCATGAGGGCATATTATGTGAGGCTAGTATTATGACGCCTGATCAATGTGATTATACTGACGTCATATAAGTGCACTTATTGTGTTCATAGGATATCTTGAGTAGTGCCTAAGAGAAGCTTTAGATTTTTGTTGTGTTGGCGACTATCTGCGATTAGTGAGACTTTAGGTTCTTTTGACCTATACGTTTGATCTTCCTTATTGCCGTATGATTTGATATATTTGGATCTTCGAGAATATGTTTGTTGACCTTTGTATTTTGATAATGATCTTAGGGTTCATTGTAGAGCTTTCTACCGTCCGATGTTATCAATTGAATTGTCTTCTATTCGCTTGAATGCCATTGTTCATTTCGAGGAGTACACATGTGTTTTGCTACCTATACGATTCACGCCTATGAGACCGTTACTTTTGGATTGTTTTATTAAGGATCGGAATTATATGGAACCAAATTTGGACTGTTTGATTCTTGTACGATTCGGAGGAGGTTTCCTATCGTCTAACTCTACCTCATCAGCTGTCGCATGTTCATAGCATCTTCCGAGTATCTCTTCTGAGGGAATCACTCTTAGAATTCCTTGCAGGTGACACCCTACTCATTTGATTTGAAGTCACTTGTTATGTTCTTGGAAAACCATTAGATCGACAAGATAGAGTCATGAGAAACCAAGTATTCGTGTTTTGCATAATTTGATACGTTCCCATTTGATTTGCATATCTTCAATTTTGCGGACGAAATTTTCTTTTAGAGGGGAAGAAGTTGTAAAACCCAAAATTTACCAAATGTGTAAATGACCAAAATGCCCTTATAATTTTTAAAACTCAAGAAAAGCCTAAATAAAATACCAAATAAATCTCAAACACTTGAAATTTTGTACCAAATGATAAAAATTATTTTTTTTGGAGTATTTGAGATATTTGGAACTTATGAAAAATATTGTACACGCCTAAAAATAATTAACAAGTCCAAAATGAATTTTAAACATGGTACATATTATTTAAAATTAAGGTATGAACAAGATATATTTAGAAACAAATTTTCTCTGATTTGACTCTTTATTCCAGCCCATAATTTCGGCCAATCAACCCTAAAATAGCCTATATAATTTTGGAATCACAATTATCATTGTTATAAATCAAAATAAACCCTAAACTCTCTCTAAAATCATCACCGGTGGCAAATTAATTTCCAGAAGCAACCACCATTTTATTGGACGTTTTTTGGCTCATAGGAGGTGGGGAAAAATATTGGATAGATCGTGGAGTGATCGGGGTAGGATGTGGGATTTCTTTTGTATCGTATTTTTCCACCCGAGAAGGAATAAATCAAAAATCCTTGCTCCCTTCGATTGGTGACATTCTGGTATTTTTGCATCACTCTATTAACTCCATAATATCAGTATAAAATGATAAAAATAATCCATGCACGTTATATTGGCCATATGGAATTAAACATGATTAAAACCCTAAATTCGTATAATTTTGTATACGGCTCTAAATAAATTTGGTGAACCTCAAACATATTTTTACAATATGAAATATGATGTAAGTGACCTGTGAAAATTGTATTTGAAATTATTTGAAGCTTAGAACCATGGGTTGTTAATTATTTGTTTATTGATTTAATCGGCAAATTAAATTAAGTGTGAAATAAAATGAAATAAACTGATTTTTGAACCAATTCGAATTAGGGTTAGTATTTCTGTAATTTTTCTGGTTAAAATAAGGTTTGAGGATGCTTAAAATAATTATTTCATAATTTGGTAAATTGGGGATAGATATTTGTTTAATTAATTAATTACCGATTTAATTAATATAATATAAGGGTGTGTTTTGCAATTATGCAAACTTGTTGGCCATTTTTGAAAATGATATTAGACCAGTAGTAATTGGTATAAAATATAATATGGGGGTATTGTGTGTTAAATTTGGAAACTAGAATGTTTAAATGGTAAATTAATTATAAATTAATTTGATTTGGAAATTATTAAAAGTAGAGGGGCTGTTTTGTAACTTTGTAAACTTAAGGATTATTTTGGAAACATCAATAAGACCAGGTGTGATGTTGTAAAATTGGTATAAAGGGTGAATGTGTAAGTCTTGTGATTAAAAGGGGTTAAAATGTAATTATATGCATTTATTTAATTAGACTTGTATTTAATTTAAAATAGAGGGACCATTTTTGTAAATTATGAAAACTAAGTGTTTATTCTGTAAATAATCATATTGAGGGGCTAAGGGTGTAAATTTGATAATTATATGGACTTGTTTGTAATTTTGATAATTAAAAGGATATAAATGGTAATTATTTAAATTAAAGGATTAAATTTGTAATTATTGAAAGTTAAGGGGCTGTTTTGAATAAATATTATATTGAGGGCTGAAATGATATACTTTTGATAAATTAAGGGTTACAAGTGTTAATTGAATTAAATATGGTTATACTTGTAAAATAAATATTAATAAGGACTTATTTTGGAAATAATGTAAATTAAGGGTTTGATTTGTAATATTTGTAAACTCAAGGGAGTGATTGGTAATTATTGTTAACTATTGAACTAATGTGATGGAAAATTGTAATATTTACATTTTAAACCTTGAACTTTGGCATATTTGTATAATAAACCCTAAAATATGGGAAGTTGTCATATTAAACCCTAATCTTGCAAAATTGACATCTTGAACACTTAACTTGTCCAAACCTTAATTAAAATCTTGAATGAATAATATTGAATATGGAAACTTACTAATTTTGGAAAACTTGCTAATTTTGGAAAGTTACTATTTTTGAAAAGTTACTAAAAATGGAAAGTATACTAAAACGGGTAACCTAATTATGTTTAACCTAAGAGTGACCTTCTATTACTAATTCGTATAGGTCCGGTGAAGCAGGATTATGATCCTTTTTCCTTGTTTCCCTTGTTGCTTTTGAACTAAGGTACAAATATTCTGACTTATCTACAGGTTTCTCAAACACTCTTGTCTTTCCTCTTCCTTTGATATCTTGAACCTTGTTATATTCCCTTGATTATTGAACCTTGTTATATTCCCTTGATTATTGAACCGTGCTATGTTCCCTTGATTATTGAACCTTGCTATGATCCTTTTAAAACTGAACCTTGCTTGAAACTTACACTATGATTCTTGAACCTTGAAATAACCTGGTCATGATACACTTGATATAATAAACTTGATATGATAATT
>LBNU01029986.1:3644-39527 GCA_014162995.1 Artemisia annua | reverse complement strand
CTTGACGTATCGTCATAGAGTGAGGTAGGAACTTATAGAGTTAGGGAATTGAACGCACTCCCTACGACTTGTTAGGAATACACCCGTCATCCACGCAAACTCAACATACTAATTACATGGTAAAAGATAGTTAGGGAGTAATGAAATCTAAGTAAACACTATTCTCCACCACTGATTTTCTCTAAAATTATAAAATACAAAAATATAAGTAGTTTAGAAGTAGATAATTTGGGTTAGTTGACTAGCAACTAATTCCGCCCTATCCTCCAAAACCAGAGATTTTACTGCTTTCATAAAATATAAAAAATACAAAAAGAATCTTCCTCCACCCTTAGACCTAGATTAGAGTAGCCTTTAGCCTAACGAACACTATTCCCTGTGAGAGAACGATCAATCCCCCGGTACTTGCCACTACACTATACTACATCGGTCAGGTACACTGCCTGGTGGGGATTGCAAGCTTCTCGAGATCCCTCGAGAGGTAAAACGTAGTGCATGTTGCAATCCACGCGCATCAATAATATTGACTTGAACCTTGATTTGAACCCTGTGTTAAAATCACTTACTTCGATCTTTGACTTATACCTTGACTTGAAAACCTATATTATGATACCTGATTCAAACCTTGACTTGAACTTGATATAACCCTTGATATTTTGAAAGTGCTTTTAATATTATAACCGGATGTGAAAAACTTTTAGTAATTATATTATGAAAATGTTTTGAGGAAAAACTATTTTTAAATGAGGGTTATGGACATTATGTAACACCACTTTTATATGAAGCTCCACTAATTTTATGAGTATTTATTTTAAGGACTACCTCATTGAAAACCTTTATTTCATGAGAACCATTATTAAAAGATTTCTTTTAAATGAACATTTGACATAAATATTTGAATTGAACCCTTGCCATAAACTTTTATTTGGAACCTAATATGAACCTCTACATTGAACTTATGACATGAACCTTTACACTAAACTCTACGTACTCTCTCACTATTGAACCTTTACCTTGAACCTTAAACATGAAATCCACATGAACCTTCTCAGTATGAACCTTGGTATAAACCTTTCCATCTTTAACCTTTTTACTATGGGCCTTGATAATAAACCTTTTGATTTGAATCTTGACTTGAACCTTTATATGAAATTTGACTTGAACCACTTGATATGGACTTTTGACTTGAACAACTTGATATGAACCTTGTACTTGTACATTTGATATTTGACTTGACCCTTGACCCACAGTTTAAGATTACGAGCCACCACTTGTATACTTGGTATTACTTGTTGTGGAGTAGCCACAACCATAGCATTGATGCACCAATGCTATGTACTCTAGTGTGGTTGGAGAGATGTACCACACCGTCCCTACTTGATTATCGACTACTGCTATGATTATGACTTGTTTACAGGGGCGTATGGATGCATCCTAGATTTGTCTTGACTTGATACTTGCTTGGGCTACGGCCATTATGATTATGATTTGGACTACATTATATATTTACTTGGTGACCGGGCTTGCGTGCATTGCAACACCTCACATCTTGGGAGCTAGCTACTCCAACCCTTAGAGGTATCCCCTCATATTATATTTGGTATCCCGAGGTCTCCCCTCCGGATGCATGGTTACTTGATTACTTGACTTGACTTGATACTTGATTGGATTTGGGTTCGTGGTGGATAACTGACCTGACCTTTATACCTTTATACCTTTACACCTTTACAACTTTGATACAGGTTCCTTTTACTTCTGTTATCCTTCCTTTTACTTCCATTATCTTTCCATCGCATTTTATATCATTCTATATTGCTTGTTACTTTCATATCTGTTCACTGGGCACTCGTAGCTCAGCCGCATTTCTTTTCCTGCGTCAGGTTTTTAGTAGGAAGTTGGGTTATGAGTGGGGAGTGTATTGGACTTTGAAGACTTTACCTTGATAGCTTTTGGATTAGTAGGAGCTTTTGTTCATTCCAGACTTAGTATTTGTATTACTTTCATTTGTACTTGTACTTCAGTCTCCCTTGTAACCTTGATACTCATTTTGTATTACTTGAGATGTATGCTTGTGCTTGCTTTGATATGTCACCATAATGTGGCACTTCTACCCTTATCGGGTTGGGGTGTTATGGATGGAGGATTCAGAGGGATAGAGGGAGCCATTGGGTTGCTTAGATGGATTGAGAAGTTAGAGATTGTGTTTCACATCAGTGGATGTAGTGATGAGGATCAGGTTAAGTTTGCGTCTTTCACTTTCATGGATGTTGCTTTAACCTGGTGGAACAACTACAAGAAATCAGCTGGTATTGAGGTTGCTTATGCCATGTCGTGGGATGATTTCAAGGAAATGGTACTCAGGAAGTATTGCCCACACAATGAAGTTATGAAGTTGGAAGTAGAGTTCTGGAACTTGAAGGTACAGAATAACAACATGGCTGCTCACAACCAGAGGTTTCAAGAGCTAGTGTTGTTGTGCCCAGAAATGGTTCAGACTGAGACCATATTGCTTGAGAGGTATGTGGGAGGATTGCCTAAGTCGATAAAAGGAAGTGTGACTACCTCGAAGGCTAAGGATCTTCATGAGACAATGGAAACGGCCAACAAGCTGATGGATCTGCTATTGGAAGATGCTCCAGAAAAGAGTACCGACCACAAGAGAAAGTGGGATGATCATTCTAAGGGAAACAACGGTAACTCCCAAAACAAGAAGCAGGAAGTAGCAAAGGCATATGCAGCTGGTTCGACTGAGAAGAAAGGGTACGCAGGAAATGCACCTCTTTGTGACCGCTGCAAGCTACACCACAGAGGAGAGTGTACAGTTAAGTGCCATAATTGCCAGAAAGTGGGGGCATTTGACCAGAAATTGTTGGTCTAGATCCTAGCTACTGCTCAAGCAGCACCACCCAACAACCGTAGGGCGGAAGTCACCTGCTTTGGTTGTGGTGAGAAGGGTCACTACCGCAATAAGTGTAAGAAGCCTAAGAATCAAGGGAATGGTGGTGGTAACCAAGCGACAACTGGTAACACCGGGAACCAGGGCAATGGGGGAGGAGCTGCTGCAAGGGTTTATGCTGTTGGCAGAAAAGAAGCTCAGGACGACCCTAATGTGGTGACGGGTACGTTCCTTTTAAATAATCGTTATGCATCGATTTTGTTTGATACGGGAGCAGACAGAAGTTTTGTGTCAACTGCATTTAGCTCTTTACTTGGTATTCGCTGATTCGTGCTCATTAGTTTAATTTACTGTTTAACTCAACCAATATGTGCCAGTCTCTCAGGCTGAACCCCCTTGCGTTAGATTAGGCTGTAAAACTAACTTAGGATATTAAAATACTGATTAGGTTAATTAGATCAATCGTTCCACTCTTAGTGATCGACACTCTACTTACCATTATATACAAACTGACCGGGTACACTGCTCGTTAAGTGTGTGTGTTATTGATAAGTCGGCTAAATAAAAATGTAAAACTTGAATAGGCATTAACACTGATAAACCGCAACAACACATCACGCCATCACCATTATAAGAGGCTGCACTCTAAACTTGCTAAATCACCCTTTCAACATCATCTCATGCCGGTAGAGCTAGGTAGTTTTGACATCATCATAGGGATTGATTGGTTATCGAAGTACCATGCCGTCATCATCTGTGATGAAAATATCGTAAGAGTACCTTACGGAAATGAGATTCTCATTATAGAGGGAGATCGGAGTGATCTCGCACGTTCGTCAAGATTGAACACCATCTCGTGTACGAAGGTGCAGAAGTACATCAAGAAAGGATGCTACCTCTTTCTAGCTCACGTCTCTGAGAAGAAAGAGAAGATTCCTAATGCGAAGCGATTGGAAGATGTGCCAATTGTAAGGGATTTCCCGGATGTCTTTCCAGAAGACCTACCAGGACTACCTCCAGCTCGACAAATTGCATTCCGAATTGATTTGGTGCCAGGAGTCGCGCCAGTAGCGTGAGTACCCTATCGGTTAGCACCTACGGAAATGCAAGAGTTGTCAGAGCAGTTGGCTGAGCTGTCAGGAAAAGGTTTTATCAGGCCGAGTTCTTCTCCTTGGGGAGCTCCGGTTCTGTTTGTTAAGAAAAAGGATGGATCCTTCAGGATGTGTATCGATTATCGGGAGCTGAATAAGCTAACGATTAAGAACCGATACCCACTACCGAGAATAGACGACTTGTTCGATAAACTTCAAGGTTCATCGGTTTACTCCAAGATAGATCTGAGATCAGGTTATCATCAACTTTGAGTCAGGGAAGAGGATATCCCGAAGACGGCGTTCAGGACTCGATATGGCCACTACGAATTCCAAGTTATGCCATTCGGCTTAACTAACGCACCCGTAGTATTCATGGTTCTCATGAATAGAGTGTGTAAGTCGTACTTGGATAAATTCGTCATTGTGTTCATTGATGACATTTTGATATACTCTAAAGATGAGAAAGAGCACGAGAAACACCTCAAGCTAATCTTAGAGTTATTAAAGAAGGAGGAGCTATATGCCAAATTCTCGAAGTGTGAATTTTGGATATCTACTGTGCAGTTTCTAGGTCACGTGATTGACAGTCAGGGAATTCATGTGGATCCTGCCAAGATTGAGTCGATTAAGGATTGGGCGACACCTACGACACCCACAGAGGTGCGTCAATTCTTAGGACTCGTCGGCTATTACCGAAGATTTATCGAAGGTTTCTCGAAGATAGCTAAGCCTTTAACTGCATTAACTCAGAAGAATGTGAAGTACGACTGGGAAGATGATGAAGAAGAAGCTTTTCAACTCCTTAAAGAGAAGTTGTGCAGTGCACCTATTTTGGCCCTACCCGAAGGTAGTGAAGACTTTGTCGTTTATTGCGACGCTTTACACAAAGGTTTGGGAGTCGTGTTAATGCAGAGGGAAAAGGTGATAGCGTATGCTTCTCGACAACTGAAAACTCATGAGAAAAATTATACAACTCATGATTTGGAGTTAGGCTCAGTTGTGTTCGCACTACGCATTTGGAGACACTACCTCTATGGTACTAAGTGTGTGGTGTATACGGATCACAAAAGTCTACAGCATATCTTGAATCAGAAGGAGCTGAACATGAGACAGCGACGATGGTTGGAATTGCTTAGCGACTATGATTGTGAGATCCGTTACCATCCGGGCAAGGCGAATGTAGTTTCCGATGCTCTTAGTCGAAAGGAGAGGATCAAACCCCTCAGGGTCAGATCATTAGGGATGACGATTTTTCCCCTCTTCCAGCAAAAATTCTTGAGGCTCAGGTGGAGGCACTCAAGGAAGAGAATAGACCAAACGAGAAAATTTACGAAATGCCAGAAAGCGAGAATGGCTTCGTAAAGAGGTCTGATGGAGTTTTGTGTTATGGGGACTGGAGTTGGATCCCATTGTACGGAGGAATTCGTGATTTGATTATGCACGAATCGCACAAGTCCAAATACTCCATTCATCCAGGAGCTGACAAGATGTACTTACACTTGAAGAAGCTATATTGGTGGCCAAACATGAAGGCGGATATAGCTAAGTATGTCAGCATGTGCTTAACGTGTTCGAAGGTTAAGGCTGAACACCAGAGACCGTCAGGTTTGCTTGTACAACCAGAGATCCCAGAGTGGAAATGGGAGCGGATAACCATGGATTTCATCACCAAACTGCCAAGGACGTCGAGCGGTTATGACACGATATGGGTAATCGTAGACCGTCTCACAAAGTCTGCACATTTCCTTCCTATGAGAGAGAACGATAGTGTGGACAAGCTTGCCCGACTATATGTAAAGGAAATTGTGGCAAGGCATGGAGTGCTAGTTTCTATCATCTCTGATAGAGATAGTCGTTTTACATCCAGTTTTTGGAGGTCGCTTCAGGATGCAATGGGTACAGATCTTGATACGAGCACAACTTATCATCCTCAGACTGATGGTCAGAGTGAGAGGACTATTCAGACGCAGGAGGACATGCTCAGAGCGTGTGTTATTGACTTTGGGAACGGCTGGGATAGGCATTTGCCTTTGGTCGAGGTTTCCTACAATAACAGCTAGGGATGGCAACGGGTCGGGTTTGGGTCGGGTTTTAGCGAACCCGTACCCGTACCCGTTTATAAAATCCATACCCAAACCCGCCCAAAACCCGATGGGTACCCGTTTACAAAATCCATCGGTTTTTCGGGTTTTCCCTGCGGGTTTCGGTTATCCCCAATTGAATATTATATGGACAAAATGGCGGTATTAATATTAAGTCACACTAAAGTCCACCGAAAAAATAAAGGAAAACACCATAATATATTTATTTTTTTTAAAGTTAAAGAAAATGAATATCGTATCAAACGATTTAACCCATTTGGATAATTCATGTACAGAATAAAATATGTTATTTAATAGAGATACGTATATAAAAAAATATAATGGAAGAAATTATATATAATGTATATATATTCTAGTTAATTATAATATCAATAAATCAATAAAATGGATATAGATTCGGGTAAACGGATACGGGTACGGGTAATCAAGCGGGTATTACCCGAACCCGTACCCGGCTAAAAAATTATATCAATACCCAAACCCGCATCCCAACCCGCCAACCCGCCCCCGAACCCGACCCAACCGGTTCGGGTTTCGGTTTTCTCCGTCGGTTTCGGGTGCTTTTTCCATCCCTAATCATCATCCTCATTTTAACAGCCTCATAATATGTTATCACCCGCCCTTTTAAGACTTACTATTTTATTTTCTTTTCAATTTTTCAAATAAACTAAATTTCATTTATTCAAATTATCCTATATACTATAAGGCGGAACTTGCGTTCCACAAAAAAGCCCTCCTATTGGTTGCAAGTCCGTTATATAACTGTTCAAAGCACTGTTCATCCGTAAAATAACTGTTCAAACAACTGTAGCATTCCGTTTCCCGTTTGCTATCCTCCTAAACCTTCTATACTCTTCTTTGTCTCTCAAAGAGGGAAAACACACACACACTAACCATAAAAAACCAAACCCATGTTCCAGATTCATCAAACAATACCCCATCAGATCCACAAACAAAGATTGAAGAGGACGAATCACTCAGACAAAAAAGTATTCGATCTGCGCCTTTTTACCGACGCCGTTGTGCCTTTGGGTTTTTCGGCTAACCGCGCAGTTGCAAGCCATCCGACGACCTTCTCGAAATGCAAGGTCACGTATACTTAACTTACAGTCTGTTTCTTTCTAATTTTTAATTAATTTCAAGATCTAAAAGACCAACTTATTTTGATTTTCAATTTTTTTTAATTTGAACTATTTAATTGGGCTTTTTATTTATTTATGATTTGGGTTCTTCGCAGCATGTGCCGATTCATGGATTTGGGGTCTCAATTGGTACGGTAGTGTGATGGTGGTGGCCAAACGCATAGTTTATTAAAAATAAAGGTAATTTTTACTCAAAATTTCCAACATCAAAACCTCAAATCAAAGCATAAAGTAACTGATGTTACCTTTTTATTCTAATTGTTGTTGTGTTAATATGTTTCTGTTAATCAAGTTTATGAGTTTAGAAGGGGTTTTAGGGTTGCTTATGCTTCTGCTTATAGATAACAACTAATGTAACTATTTAAGGGGGTGTTTGTGTTACCTTATTTACTGGACTTATGAGCTTCTGTTAATTTTTTGAAAAAGCTTATAAATACAGTTGTTTGCTTTATGAGCTTATTACTTTTTTTAACTTCATAACATCAAATTGTTAATCTTAATCTTATAAACCCATAAATACGAGCTTATGAACTTTTCAAAATTTACACAAGTTTGTAACACCACTGAAAGTATGTACTTTAGGAAATGTCGTTTGGATTTGATTATTCTGTTAATATAAATGTAACTGACACCATTTTTGAAAAATTCAGTTTGATTTTTTTAAAGAGGGTGTTTGTTTAAGCTTATTTTTCCGGCGGTTGAGCTTACTGATTTTTTTAAAAAAAGCTAATAAGCTCAAATTCCGAGTAATGAACGGAAGAAATTTACAAGAAGTGTATCTTCTATATGTGGCCTTGATTGTATAACAAATTTAAAAGTGTATCTTCTAAATTAGTGATACGTACAGTGTGTATTTGATATAGAACAGAACGACGACTCAATATGTGTATTTGATATGCATTTTATTGGTTTGAGTAATATGGTAGTGAATTGAGGTTGGCCACAATCTGTTTGTTGAAACGTTAAGAAAGACGGGGCTTCCTTTCCTCCTAACCAACTCGCTACACATTTTCTTTATAATAAAGTCTATGATATAAATTGTTTTACCCAACGGAAATAAAAATGGAACCGAACCGTCCCATTCATGAAGAAATGGATGAATGTCGCACCTCAAGTACTAATGATCAAATATTTGTAGGAAAACATTATATTTGGAAGTAGTTAAGTATGGAAATAAGTCGTTAGTTGGTTAAGGGGTGTTTGGAATACCTTAGTTTTTGGCCTTATCAGCTACCTTCAAATTTAATTTGTGAACATGGATCATTGCATACATTATAATTGTTATACCAATCGTATTTTCCTTACTGTTTGTGTAGGAACCCGCTAGAACAGTATAAAAATTACTTATGCTATGTGTAAAGTGAAGATGGTTGCTTCTGAGTTTGAAACGGCTTCAAGAGTGGTTAAGAATAAACATGTTGCTTGAGCGGATGACACTGGGTTTGTTCTGTCGTAGATAAATCCTGATATGTGGTATGTTAAACTTGATGTTGGTGGCACACCCCTTCGCTTGGTACACACGCGGCTAAAGGACCTGTTCAACCCTTGAGTCGGCCTCTTCAGGTTAAAACACTGACCTATGTATAATAAAAGAGTCTTTGGGATTGTGTATCTTCTTATATTAGTGAGAATAAACACTTAATATAAACAGACTATACATGGTAATTGTTTAAGCAAATAGGCGTTACCAAGAAAATAGTCCCAAACACCCCCTAACTCAATTTAGAATATTTTTAAACAGAAAACAAAATGTTAATATTCTTTTTGGTTATAGGGTCTTCATCCTACAGCCATTGCGAGTATGTTTGCGGATGCTAAATGCGAAGGCGAAAAGAAAATTAACAGTGAAGATTGTTTCATGCTTAAAAGAAGAAAAAGAAATAGAAAGTTCGGACACTATAAGCAGCATCTTTCGTTTGTAGCTTCGAGTAAACGTATATGAGCAACGGTGCCAAGTTTACCGAGGTCTGAATTATAAACTATTTTCTGTTGTGATTTATAAGTCCATACATTTCTGATTCTTCATTTATTATAGGGGGTGTTGAGGTTAAAAAAAAAGGTGGATGCTTTACGTGAGTTGAGGTGGTAATCTCCAATTTTGTATGCGTTCTGTTTTTTATATGAATTTGTACTTTCCAGAACTGATGCAACAGTTTGCTTTAAGTTGAACAAAATTTTCAGGTTTATTTAACCTACAATTCAGTCATGGTTTTTAAAATACTAAGCTCTATGCTGCAATTAAAAAAAAATCAACTTTATGCAATAGAAACAAAACATATTAATAATTTTCTTAGCTGTAATCCACAAACTGTCAATACACGGTATTCTACACTCTTATTTTTTGGTCAAATCGGTTGCAATCAGCCTGAAATGGGTCACTTTATGGTCTGAAATGGGTGTGGGATTGGAGGCTGAAGTCATGGCTAAAATGGGTGCGTTTGAGTGCCGAAATGGGCCCTGAAGAGGGTGCGTTTAGGGGTTGTGAAATTGATGCGTGGTTTTGCGACGTTACAACAGGTTTTACCTCTCAAGGGATCTTAAGAGGCTTGTAATCCCCACCAGGCAGTGTACCTGGCCGATGTAGTATAGTGTAGTGGCAAAAACCGGGGGATTGATCGTTCTCTAGGGGAATAGTGTCGTTAGGATTGAAAAACTACTCTATTAGGTCTAAGGGTGAGGGACGATCCTTTTTGTATTTTATGTTTTTAGGAAATCAAGTAAAATTATCTCGGGTTTGAAGGAGTGGGCGGAATTAGCTGCTAGTCAACTAACCCAAATAACTACAAATGCAAATAAAAATAAATAAACGAAAATAAAATAGTGTGAAAACTAATATGGAGAGAGGTGTGTTTACTTAGATTTCATTACTCCCTAACTATCTTTTACCGGTTGATTAGTTTGTTATAATTGCGTGGATGACGGGTTGCATTCCTTAATACCAGTCGTGGGGGTGTGTACGAACTTCCCCAACTCTATAAGCTCCTACTTCACTCCTATGTCGAGCCGACTAAAAGCTCCTAACATGGGATCACTAGAATTCGCTCATGCATTAAATACAACCATATAATCGTAGTACACATCCGATCATGTTTCTTAAGACGTTCAAGCAAGTTACCGTATAGGAGGTTAGCCAGTTTTCTTAAGCCTAACATCGATAAACATTCATCCAATACAATTAATAACACACCATTCAACCAATAATTAATAGTTAGGTTTCATTAGATCTAAGCAAACACAAAGAAAACCTAGCCTAGCATGTTAAACAAAAGACAAGAACAAGATAGAATCAAACAACACATAGACATATTGAATGATTAATTGATAACTTATCTTCAATGTAACATGGAAGATCACAAGGTGAAAAACCTTGAAAAAGCTGCTAAAATTCGTATTAGGGTTTCTCTCTAAAAAGTTCCACACAACAAATGAAAATTGCGAAAATATATATAGGAAAACAGACTTGACGGCGTCACTCTTTGGGTTGTGACGCTGTCACCTTGCCGTGCTAGGGTTTCCTGACGGCCTCTTGACGCCGTCCCCCTTTAAGTCCCAAAATTCCATTCTGGCTTATCAAGGACAATCTTCACATCCACCTTCGTTTTTCTAGCTTGACGGCGTCACCTCCTAAGCTTTGACGCCGTCAAGGGTACTGTTCCAGCAGATTCAGAGACTTTGTCGTTTTCTTCACTTTTATGCTCCAAAAACGTCCAAAATGCTTCCTTTTCCAGATTTCTTCTCCAAAGTACCTAAAATGACAAAAGGAACGATTTAGGGCAATATTTGATTAAATAATTACGATTTAGGGCTTAAATGACCCCCCAAAAGCGGTACACTTTTCGCCTCATCAAATACCCTTACACTTGAGATTTGCTTGTCCTCAAGCAAATGCGCTTTTATTCTAATCAAAATACAAGTTAGAGGTCATTTAACCCTAATATAAAAGTAATTACAACAAATAGTCGTTCCCCTTCAATCATAATAAGTACGGAGATTACATACTAGCACCTCACAAGTAGTGTTTAGATACTCACATCTCTCAGGTGTCATAAAAGTATATCTCACAAATGAAAATGAATAATATCTCTCACTACCTGTCATAGCAAATAGATTACCATAGGCTTGGGAAAGGATCAAAAACCTTCTCCACTAGGTGTAAGCACCTAAGATAAACTATCAAAGAGGGCTTTCCAAAGGGTTGTAACGTAAGGTGTAGGGATATGATAAACACGAGTTTGTTGGATAAGGGATATTTTACTGGTGGCGAGTTAAAGATCTTGATTAATTACATGTACAATATGGCGTTGCTAAGCCAAGACTCGACTCGACTTAAGCTATTCAAAAACTAATAAAACATAAAATAAACATAAAAGGAAACGGGATGGTAGTCCGTATGTTTTTCTCTACTTTTCTTTTTCTCATTTTTTTTGCATACACTCTTGCCCTACCATCCAAAGTAATACATCATAGGGGCCTCGGTTCTCCCCTTACACTTGAACGTTTAAATACTTTACAAATAGCTNGGATTTGCTTGTCCTCAAGCAAATGAGCTTTTATACTAATCAAAATACAAGTTAGAGGTCATTTAACCCTAATATAAAAGTAATTACAACAAATAGTCGTTCCCCTTCAATCATAATAAGTACGGAGATTACATACTAGCACCTCACAAGTAGTGTTTAGATACTCACATCTCTCAGGTGTCATAAAAGTATATCTCACAAATGAAAATGAATAATATCTCTCACTACCTGTCATAGCAAATAGATTACCATAGGCTTGGGAAAGGATCAAAAACCTTCTCCACTAGGCGTAAGCACCTAAGATAAACGATCAAAGAGGGCTTTCCAAAGGGTTGTAACGTGAGGTGTAGGGATATGATAAACACGAGTTTGTTGGATAAGGGATATTTTACTGGTGGCGAGTTAAAGATCTTGATTAATTACATGTACAATATGGCGTTGCTAAGCCAAGACTCGACTCGACTTAAGCTATTCAAAAACTAATAAAACATAAAATAAACATAAAAGGAAACGGGATGGTAGTCCGTATGTTTTTCTCTACTTTTCTTTTTCTCATTTTTTTTTGCATACACTCTTGCCCTACCATCCAAAGTAATACATCATAGGGGCCTCGGTTCTCCCCTTACACTTGAACGTTTAAATACTTTACAAATAGCTATTCTAATGACTCGAATTAAGATAATCGAAACACTTGGAGTACTTTTAAAATATTTAGCACATATTGGGGTAATAATGTTGATCTTCCCCATTACTCCATTACACTAGTATTTTACCCATGAGTCCCAATCGTCCCAAAACAATATGTACAAGATATGACTCGACTTAGCAACCATGTAATCAATTAGATAATTAACTAAGGGTTTAAACAAATGTTGTCACAATAATGCACTAAAGGTGAGTGCATACAAGGTAGGCTAAGGCGATTTGGGTGTACATTTAAGTGGATTGTAAACAAATTCTTCCTTTAAGTAAAATGCTTAAAGTTAGAAACGAAAAGATAGGCTCTGGAGGGTGTACTAGGGGTATCGTGTATCAAAAATGGGTACAACGCAAGGATGTGGGAGAATTACTTGACCAATATAGCCAAAGTAATTATAACAAAAACACAGGTGTAAAACAATGGGTTAATCCTAATGCCTCTTATCATGTAGTAAATCTAACTACACGAATGTAGTCTCACTTGTGGCCTCGGAATGGTCCTAACGCAAGTTCTAGAATCTAAGTGCTACCGGTACACACATCATAGCATGAATGCTTTTCCTACCAATTCTAGAGGCGAACCTCACATATTTGGGGTGGAAAATTTTTTAGTGGTACGGTTTTGTGCTAGTCATATAACTCCTATCCATGAGACGCTCATTAAGACCAAAGTTTCACTCCTAAATGTTGTAAAAAAAATTAAATTTGGAACTAAAATTGCCCTAACAGGTATTTCTCTCAGTTTTATTACACACCTACCATTAAACAAAAAAAAATCAAGCGTAATTGCATTCTCTAAGGAATCGTAATTTACCCCCCTTACACTTAAGATGAACATTGTCCCCAATGTTCAAATAATAAGATGTAAAATTAAATAAGGTAAAAGAATGAAATCAAATACTCCCCTGATTCGCTCGATGGATAAAGTGGTAACATGGTTAGATCTTCTTCCAAGAGAATGTAGAAGCTCCAAGATTAAAGCATTGCCAAAAGCTTGATTCCACATACATCTGCTTGTCCAAAATAACTTGTTAATCCTGAGAAAACAAACACGAAAACGTGCATAACATCGGCGGGATAAATCTGTATAAGGATATAATGCTTGTGGAATAAATATTTTGCAGATTCCTGGAGTTTATAAGTTAGAGATTTAATAAAGCATTTTATGATTCCGGAAGGAAAAAAAAACTTTCAAAAATTCCAGAAAACTATACCTGACGCCGTCAGAAGTGATCTGACAGATTTTTCATGTTAAGTTTCCAGAAAATTTCTGGAAAAACTCAATTCTTAATTCCTGAAAATCCTGCAAAACATCATTATGACTCGATACAAGCATTTGACTCAAACAAGTACTAATATGTATGCTAATTTAATATTGTTATGATTCATGCTCCATTCGTTCTAATAAACCGATTTAGATTTCCCTTACACTTATCTTTTGCAAAATACCTTTACATGTAGTTAAGACGAAGTTAAAAACAAAATAAAGCATTTTCACAATTTAGTTTGAAGCATGAATCAATAACAATAAAAATAAAACATACATACGGAAGCAAATAAAATCAAACAAACAAACAAAGCTTGGGTTGCCTCCCAAGAAGCGCTTTTCTTTATTAACGAGTCTTGTAGCTAGACTCAAAGTCACGGTACATTACGTGACTTCTTCATCAAAAGTTATGTCTTCCTCATTGATCATTTCATTACCATTTTCTTGATAATGCTTGACTCGTTGTATGTTCACAGTGAATTCCCTATCCTCGTCATCAACCAACACAACAGCTCCGGTTTTAGAAGAGCTCCTTACAGTGAAAGGTCCATACCATCTAGACTTAAGTTTTCCAGGGAATAACCTTAAACGAGAATTATATAGTAAGACCTTGTCTGCTTCTGAAAATTCCTTGGGCTTCTTAATACATTGGTCATGCCATCTTTTTGCCCTTTCCTTGTATGTAATGGAAGATTCATAAGCCTCCAATCTCAATTCATCAAGCTCTTGGAGCTATAAGAATCTATTTGTTCCCGCGACCGTGTAATCCAGATTACAGGCCTTAAGTACCCAATACGCCTTGTGTTCCAGTTCTACTGGAAGGTGACATGCTTTGCCATATACCATACGGAACGGGGTTGTTCCCATCGGTGTCTTATAAGCAGTTTGGAATGCCCACAAAGCTTCATCAAGCTTAAAAGACCAATCTTTTCGGTTTTGGTTGACCGTTTTCTCTAAGATCCTCTTTATGGCTCTATTAGTATTTTCGACTTGACCGTTGGTTTGAGGATGATAAGCGGTGGAGAATCGGTGAGAAACTCCATATCTTTTCATGACCTTCTCCATTTGTGAGTTGCAAAAATGGGTTCCTCTGTCACTAATAAGAGCTTTCAGAATGCCAAACCTAGCAGACAGCTTTTTTAAGAAATGAATAACGACCCTAGCATCATTGGTCCTAAGGGCTTGTGCCTCCACCCATTTTGAAACGTAATCAATTGCCACTAAGATGTATTCATTCCCTCCTGAGGATGGAAAGGGTCCCATGAAATCAATTCCCCAAACGTCGAAAACCTCACAAACTTGTATATAATTTTGAGGTGCTTCATCCCTCCTAGAGATATTCCCAGCTCTTTGACATGCGTCACACGCTTGTATCATCCCCCTTACATCTCTAAATATCGTAGGCCAATAGAAACCTGCGTCGAAAATCTTTCGTGCAGTAGTGTTCATTCCATGATGTCCCCCAGAGGGACCTGCATGACATTCTTTCATAATTCTGATTGCCTCATTTTCCGAAACACAACGTCTGATTACTTGATCTGGACATCTACAGAATAAGAAAGGTTCGTCCCAAAAGTAGTACTTTAATTGATTGAAGAACCTCTTCTTTTCATGTCTGTTCATATGTTCAGGAATAACTCTGCTTGCCAGGTAGTTAGCATAATCCGCATACCATGGTTCAGAATCATTTATTGACATGAGCTGCTCTTCAGGAAATGAATCCCGAATCTCACTCTTGTCAGATTCACTAAGGCTGGGGTTTTCGAGTCGAGAGAGATGATCAGCCGCAAGATTCTCTGCTCCCTTCTTATCACGAATCTCTACATCAAACTCTTGCAATAGAGATCCATCGAATCAATCGTGGTTTAGCGTCCTGTTTAGTGAAAAGATATCGAAGAGCTGAATGATCTGTAAAAACAACCGTTTTAGAAAGGACAAGGTACTGGCGAAACTTATCAAAAGCAAACACCATGGCCAATAATTCTTTTTCAGTGGTGGTGTAGTTTTCTTGAGCAGGATTCATGGTTTTGCTAGCGTAGTATATTGGCTGGAAGTGTTTGTTAAGCCTTTGGCCAAACACTGCTCCAACAGCATAATCGCTAGCATCGCACATGATTTCAAAGGGTAACTCCCAATTAGGGGTGACCATAATTGGAGCTTGCGTGAGTTCCTGCTTCAATCGATCGAATGCATCCTTGCACTCTTGAGAGAAGTCGAACGGGGCATCCTTCACAAGCAACTGAGTCATTGGTCTAGCTATCTTTGAGAAATCTTTGATGAATCTCCTATAGAAGCCAGCATGACCCAAGAAGCTACGGATTGCCTTGACGGTAGTTGGATAGGGAAGTTTGGATATAGCTTCAATTTTTGCCCGGTCTACTTCAATTCCACTTCCTGAGACTTTGTGCCCAAGCACAATCCCTTCTTTTACCATAAAATGGCATTTTTCCCAGTTCAGCACCAAGTTAGTTTCCTCACACCATTTGAGCATTTTCTCAAGGTTAGCAAAACAGCGATCAAAAGAGTCTCCAAAGACTGAAAAATCATCCATGAAGACCTCCATGTTGTCTTCTATTAACTCGTGGAATATTGCCGTCATACATCGTTGGAAAGTGGCGGGAGCGTTACATAGTCCAAAGGGCATTTGCTTGTAGGCGAATGTGCCATGAGGGCATGTAAACGTGGTTTTTTCTTGGTCCTCAGGAGCGATAGGGATTTGGAAGTATCCTAAGAACCCATCTAGGAAGCAGTAGTACTCATGTCCTGCTAATCTCTCCAACATTTGATCGATGAATGGGAGAGGGAAATGATCCTTTCGGGTTGCATCATTCAACTTCCTATAATCGATGCATACACGCCATCCGGTGACTATTCTATGAGGCACTAACTCATCCTTATCGTTCTTCACCACCGTCATTCCTCCTTTCTTTGGTACAACCTGTACAGGATTGACCCAAGGACTGTCTAAAATTGGGTAAATTAACCCTGCATCTAGGAGTTTAATGACTTCCTTCTTCACGACTTCTTTTATGTTGGGGTTTACTCGCCTTTGAGGTTGCACGCTGGGTTTATAATCCTCCTCCATGAGGATTTTATGTGTGCAAAAGGTTGAGTCAATCCCCTTGATATCATCTACACTCCATGCTATAACTCCTTTATATTTTTTTAAAACTCCTAAGAGTTTATCCTTTTGTTCACTTTTCAAAGAAGAGTTTATGATTACCGGAAGTTGATCTTCTCCTTGTAGGAAAGCATATTCTAGGTTGGTTGGGAGCTCCTTGAGTTCTAACGTGGGTGGCTCGACGATGGACGGTTTAAGTTTCTTCTCAGGTTTACAAAGCTCAAGCTGTTCGATTTCTTGTTTGGGATAGAAGGAGACTGCGTTAACATCCATTGTCTTCTCCTTCTCTAAAATAGGTAAGAAAGCTTCATCTCGCAACCAACCAGCTTCCACCTGTTCATCTACACAATTTTCAATCACGTCGGATAGTTCATCGACTTCTCCGATGAAATACAGTCGGTTGGCTGCTTCGAGAGAAAGATTCATTGTGTCCTTGATGTGTTGGATTGGGTCTTCAGTTTTCAATCCGTGAAACTTGCATACACTTTGGACGAGCCAAACATCGGTTGCACGCAAGACCCCATCCGTGTGTTCATTTGGAAAAACAATAGCATTGGAGAAACCACGAGGAGTGGGAGAAGAGTAATCCTTGAGGCATTTAGGGATTGGGTTTTCGGGAATCTCTATATCGTGATTGGACAGAGGGCTCGGGGGTGTAAGATGATGATCGGATTCTTCCTCAGAGAGGGCGTCATCAAAGTTGATGGCAATGCCAGGTGGTTCATGTGTTGCAAAGGGTCGCCTTAACCTTCGCATTTCCCTTTCAGGTTCTGCGTAGGGTGGAATAAGGTCCCTTAATGAACTACGACTCCTAGTGACTCTGAGATTGGAGAGATCTTCGTTTACCATGATGGCCAAGGAAGATTTGAGGAATGGGTAGAGCATAAAAAGATAGACTAAAGAAATCCTAGAAAAATAAAATAAAAATCTCACTAGAAAGGAATCTAGTGAGTAGACCTAATAAAATAAAAATTCAACCTAAACAATAACTATTCCCCGGCAGCGGCGCCAAAAACTTGATGCGTGGTTTTGCGACCTTACAACAAGTTTTACCTCTCAAGGGATCTTAAGAGGCTTGCAATCCCCACCAGGCAGTGTACCTGACCGATGTAGTATAGTGTAGTGGCAAGTACCAGGGGATTGATCGTTCTCTAGGGGAATAGTGTCGTTAGGATTGAAAAACTACTCTAATAGGTCTAAGGGTGAGGGAAGATCCTTTTTGTATTTTATGTTTTTAGGAAATCAAGTAAAATTATCTCGGGTTTGAAGGAGTGGGCGGAATTAGTTGCTAGTCAACTAACCCAAATAACTACAAATGCAAATAAAATAAATAAACGAAAATAAAATAGTGTGAAAACTAATATGGAGAGAGGTGTGTTTACTTAGATTTCATTACTCCCTAACTATCTTTTATCGGTTGATTAGTGTGTTATAATTGCGTGGATGACGGGTTGCATTCCTTAATACCAGTCGTGGAGGTGTGTACGAACTTCCCCAACTCTATAAGCTCCTACTTCACTCCTATGTCGAGCCGACTAAAAGCTCCTAACATGGGATCACTAGAATTCGCTCATGCATTAAATACAACCATATAATCGTAGTACACATCCGATCATGTTTCTTAAGACGTTCAAGCAAGTTACCGTATAGGAGGTTAGCCAGTTTTCTTAAGCCTAACATCGATAAACATTCATCCAATACAATTAATAACACACCATTCAACCAATAATTAATAGTTAGGTTTCATTAGATCTAAGCAAACACAAAGAAAACCTAGCCTAGCATGTTAAACAAAAGACAAGAACAAGATAGAATCAAACAACACATAGACATATTGAATGATTAATTGATAACTTATCTTCAATGTAACATGGAAGATCTCAAGGTGAAAAACCTTGAAAAAGCTGCTAAAATTCGTATTAGGGTTTCTTTCTAAAAAGTTCCACACAATGAATGAAAATTGCGATAATATATATAGGAAAACAGACTTGATGGCGTCACTCTTTGGGTTGTGACGCCGTCACCTCGCCGTGCTAGGGTTTCCTGACGGCCTCTTGACGCCGTCCCCCTTTAAGTCCCAAAATTCCATTCTGGCTTATCAAGGACAATCTTCACATCCACCTTCGTTTGTCTAGCTTGACGGCGTCACCTCCTAAGCTTTGATGCCGTCAAGGGTACTGTTCCAGCAGATTCAGAGACTTTGTCGTTTTCTTCACTTTTATGCTCCAAAAACGTCCAAAATGCTTCCTTTTCCAGATTTCTTCTCCAAAGTACCTAAAATGACAAAAGGAACGATTTAGGGCAATATTTGATTAAATAATTACGATTTAGGGCTTAAATGGCCCCCCAAAAGCGGTACACTTTTCGCCTCATCAAATACCCTTACACTTGAGATTTGCTTGTCCTCAAGCAAATGCGCTTTTATTCTAATCAAAATACAAGTTAGAGGTCATTTAACCCTAATATAAAAGTAATTACAACAAATAGTCATTCCCCTTCAATCATAATAAGCACGGAGATTACATACTAGCACCTCACAAGTAGTGTTTAGATACTCACATCTCTTAGGTGTCATAAAAGTATATCTCACAAATGAAAATGAATAATATCTCTCACTACCTGTCATAGGAAATAGATTACCATAGGCTTGGGAAAGGATCAAAAACCTTCTCCACTAGGCGTAAGCACCTAAGATAAACTATCAAAGAGGGCTTTCCAAAGGGTTATAACGTGAGGTGTAGGGATATGATAAACATGAGTTTGTTGGATAAGGGATATTTTACTGGTGGCGAGTTAAAGATCTTGATTAATTACATGTACAATATGGCGTTGCTAGACCAAAGACTCGACTCGACTTAAGCTATTCAAAAACTAATAAAACATAAAATAAACATAAAAGGAAACGGGATGGTAGTCCGTATGTTTTTCTCTACTTTTCTTTTTCTCATTTTTTTTTGTGCATACACTCTTGCCCTACCATCCAAAGTAATACATCATAGGGGCATCGGTTCTCCCCTTACACTTGAACTTTTACATACTTTACAAATAGCTATTCTAATGACTCGAATTAAGATAATCGAAACACTTTGAGTACTTTTAAAATATTTAGCACATATGGGGGTAATAATGTTGATCTTCCACATTACTCCATTACACTAGTACTTTACCCATGAGTCCCAATCGTCCCAAAACAATATGTACAAGATATGACTCGACTTAGCAACCATGTTATCAATTAGATAATTAACTAAGGGTTTAAACAAATGTTGTCACAATAATGCACTAAAGGTGAGTGCATATAAGGTAGGCTAAGGCGATTTGGGTGTACATTTAAGTGGATTGTAAACAAATTCTTCCTTTAAGTAAAATGCTTAAAGTTAGAAACGAAAAGATAGGCTCTGGAGGGTGTACTAGGTGTATCGTGTACCAAAAATGGGTACAACGCAAGGATGTGGGAGAATTACTTGACCAATGTAGCCAAAGTAATTATAACAAAAACACAGGTGTAAAACAATGGGTTAATCCTAATGCCTCTTATCATGTAGTAAATCTAACTACACGAATGTAGTCTCACTTGTGGCCTCGGAATGGTCCTAACGCAAGTTCTAGAATCTAAGTGCTACCGGTACACACATCATAGCATGAATGCTTTTCCTACCAATTCTAGGGGCGAACCTCACATATTTGGGGTGGAAAATTTTTTAGTGTTATGGTTTTGTGCTAGTCATATAACTCTTATCCATGAGACGCTCATTAAGACCAAAGTTTCACTCCTAAATGTTGTAAAAAAATTTAAATTTGGCACTAAAATTACCCTAACAGGTATTTCTCTCAGTTTTATTACACACCTACCATTAAACAAACAAAAATCAAGCGTAATTGCATTTTCTAAGGAATCGTAATTTACCCCCCTTACACTTAAGATGAACATTGTCCCCAATGTTCAAATAATAAGATGTAAAAGTAAATAAGGTAAAAGAATGAAATCAAATACTCCCCTGATTCGCTCGGTGGATAAAGTGGTAACATGGTTAGATCTTCTTCCAAGAGAATGTAGAAGCTCCAAGATTAAAGCATTGCCAAAAGCTTGATTCCACATACATCTCCTTGTCCAAAATAACTTGTTAATCCTGAGAAAACAAACACGAAAACGTGCATAACATCGGCGGGATAAATCTGTATAAGGATATAATGCTTGTGGAATGAATATTTTGCAGATTCCTGGAGTTTATAAGTTAGAGATTTAATAAAGCATTTTATTATTCCGGAAGGAAAAAAAAAACTTTCAAAAATTCCAGAAAACTATACCTGACGCCGTCAGGTTGGAGCCTGACGCCGTCAGAAGTGATCTGACAGATTTTTCATGTTAAGTTTCCGGAAAATTTCTGTAAAAACTCAATTCTTAATTCCTGGAAATCCTGCAAAACATCATTATGACTCGATACAACCATTTGACTCAAACAAGTACTAATATGTATGCTAATTTAATATTGTTATGATTCATGCTCCATTCGTTCTAATAAACCGATTTAGATTTCCCTTACATTTATCTTTTGCAAAATACCTTTACAAGTAGTTAAGACGAAGTTAAAACAAAATAAAGTATTTTCACAATTTAGTTTGAAGCATGAATCAATAACAATAAAAATAAAACATACATACGGAAGCAAATAAAATCAAACAAACAAACAAACAAACAAAGCTTGTGTTGCCTCCCAAGAAGCGCTTTTCTTTATTAACGAGTCTTGTAGCTAGACTCAAAGTCACGGTACATTACGTGACTTCTTCATCAAAAGTTATGTCTTCCTCATTGATCATTTCATTACCATTTTCTTGATAATGCTTGAGTCGTTGTATGTTCACAGTGAATTCCCTATCCTCGTCATCAACCAACACAACAGCTCTGGTTTTAGAAGAGCTCCTTACAGTGAAAGGTCCATACCATCTGGACTTAAGTTTTCCAGGGAATAACCTTAAACGAGAATTATATAGTAAGACCTTGTCTCCTTCTGAAAATTCCTTGGGCTTCTTAATACGTTGGTCATGCCATCTTTTTGCCCTTTCCTTGTATGTAATGGAAGATTCATAAGCCTTCAATCTCAATTCATCAAGCTCTTGGAGCTGTAAGAATCAATTTGTTCCCGCGACCGTGTAATCGAGATTACAGGCCTTAAGTGCCCAATATGCCTTGTGTTCCAGTTCTACTGGAAGGTGACATGCTTTGCCATATACCATATGGAATGGGGTTGTTCCGATCGGTGTCTTATAAGCAGTTCGGAATGCCCACAAAGCTTCATCAAGCTTAAAAGACCAATCTTTTCTGTTTTGGTTGACCGTTTTCTCTAATATCCTCTTTATGGCTCTCTTAGTATTTTCGACTTGACCGTTGGTTTGAGGATGATAAGCGGTGGAGAATCGGTGAGAAACTCCATATCTTTTCATGACCTTCTCCATTTGTGAGTTGCAAAAATGGGTTCCTCTGTCACTAATAAGAGCTTTCGAAATGCCGAACCTAGCAAACAACTTTTTTAAGAAATGAATAACAACCCTAGCATCATTGGTCCTAAGGGCTTGTGCCTCCACCCATTTTGAAACGTAATCAATTGCCACTAAGATGTATTCATTCCCTCCTGAGGATGGAAAGGGTCCCATGAAATCAATTCCCCAAACGTCGAAAACCTCACAAATTTGTATATAATTTTGAGGTGCTTCATCCCTCCTAGAGATATTCCCAGCTCTTTGACATGCATCACACGCTTGTATCATCCCCCTTACATCTCTAAATATCGTAGGCCAATAGAAACCTGCATCGAAAATCTTTCGTGCAGTAGTGTTCATTCCATGATGTCCCCCAGAGGGACCTGCATGACATTCTTTCATAATTCTGATTGCCTCATTTTCCGAAACACAACGTCTGATTACTTGATCTGGAAATCTACGGAATAAGAAAGGTTCGTCCCAAAAGTAGTACTTTAATTGATTGAAGAACCTCTTCTTTTCATGTCTAATCATATGTTCAGGAATAACTCTGCTTGCCAGGTAGTTAGCATAATCCGCATACCATGGTTCAGAATCATTTATTGACATGAGCTGCTCTTCAGGAAATGAATCCCGAATCTCACCCTTGTCAGATTCACTAAGGCTGGGGTTTTCGAGTCGAGAGAGATGATCAGCCGCAAGATTCTCTGCTCCCTTCTTATCACGAATCTCTACATCAAACTCTTGCATTAGTAAGATCCATCGAATCAATCGTGGTTTAGCGTCCTGTTTAGTGAAAAGATATCGAAGAGCTGAATGATCTGTAAAAACAACCGTTTTAGAAAGGACAAGGTATTGGCGAAACTTATCAAAAGCAAACACCACGGCCAATAATTCTTTTTCAGTGGTGGTGTAGTTTTCTTGAGCAGGATTTATGGTTTTGCTAGCGTAGTATATTGGCTGGAAGTGTTTGTTAAGCCTTTGGCCTAACACTGCTCCAACAGCATAATCGATAGCATCGCACATGATTTCAAAGGGTAACTCCCAATTATGGGTGACCATAATTGGAGCTTGCGTGAGTTCCTGCTTCAATCGATCGAATGCATCCTTGCACTCTTGAGATAAGTCGAACGGGGCATCCTTCACAAGCAACTGAGTCATTGGTCTAGCTATCTTTGAGAAATCTTTGATGAATCTCCTATAGAAGCCAGCATGACCCAAGAAGCTACGGATTGCCTTGACGGTAGTTGGATAGGGAAGTTTGGATATAGCTTCAATTTTTGCCCGGTCTACTTCAATTCCACTTCCTGAGACTTTGTGCCCAAGCACAATCCCTTCTTTTACCATAAAATGGCATTTTTCCCAGTTCAGCACCAAGTTAGTCTCCTCACACCATTTGAGCATTTTCTCAAGGTTAGCAAGACAGCGATCAAAAGAGTCTCCAAAGACTGAAAAATCATCCATGAAGACCTACATGCTGTCTTCCATTAACTCGTGGAATATTGCCGTCATACATCGTTGGAAAGTGGCGGGAGCGTTACATAGTCCAAAGGGCATTCGCTTGTAGGCGAATGTGCCATAAGGGCATGTAAACGTGGTTTTTTCTTGGTCCTCAGGAGCGATAGGGATTTGGAAGTATCCTGAGAACCCATCTAGGAAGCAGTAGTACTCATGTCCTGCTAATCTCTCCAACATTTGATCGATGAATGGGAGAGGGAAATGATCGTTTTGGGTTGCATCATTCAACTTCCTATAATCGATGCATATACGCCATCCGGTGACTGTTCTTTGAGGCACTAACTCATCCTTATCGTTCTTCACCACCGTCATTCCTCCTTTCTTTGGTACAACCTGTATAGTACTGACCCGTGGACTGTCTGAAATTGGGTAAATTAGCCATGCATCTAGGAGTTTAATGACTTCCTTCTTCACGACTTCTTTTATGTTGGGGTTTACTCGTCTTTGAGGTTGCACGGTGGGTTTATAATCCTCCTCCATGAGGATTTTATGTATGCAAAAGGTTGAGTCAATCCCCTTGATATCATCTACACTCCATGCTATAACTCATTTATATTTTTTTAAAACTCCTAAGAGTTTATCCTTTTGTTCACTTTTCAAAGAAGAGTTTATGATTACCGGAAGTTGATCTTCTCCTTGGAGGAAAGCAATTCTAGGTTGGTTGGGAGCTCCTTGAGTTCTAACGTGGGTGGCTCAACGATGGACGGTTTAAGTTTGTTCTCAGGTTTACGAAGCTCAAGCTGTTCGATTTCTTGTTTGGGATAGTAAGAGACTGCGTTAACATCCATTGTCTTCTCCTTCTCTAAAATAGGTAAGAAAGCTTCATCTCGCAACCAACCAGCTTCCACCTGTTCATCTACACAATTGTCAATCACGTCGGATAGTTCATCGACTTCTTCAATGAAATACAGTCGGTTGGCTGCTTCGAGAGAAAGATTCATTGTGTCCTTGATGTGTTGGATTGGGTCTTCAGTTTTCAATCCGTGAAACTTGCATGCACTTTGGACGAGCCAAACATCGGTTGCACTCAAGACCCCATCCGTGTATTCATTTGGAAACACAATAGCATTGGAGAAACCACGAGGAGTGAGAGAAGAGTAATCCTTGAGGCATTTAGGGATTGGGTTTTCGGGAATCTCTATATCGTGATTGGACAGAGGGCTCGGGGGTGTAAGATGATGATCGGATTCTTCCTCAGAGAGGGCATCATCAAAGTTGATGGCAATGCCAGGTGGTTCAGGTGTTGCAAAGGGTCGCCTTAACCTTCACATTTCCCTTTCAGGTTCTGCGTAGGGTGGAATAAGGTCCCTTAATGAACTACGACTCCTAGTGACTCTGAGATTGGAGAGATCTTCGTTTACCATGATGACCAAGGAAGATTTGAGCAACGGGTAGAGCAGAAAAAGATAGACCAAAGAAATCCTAGAAAAATAAAATAAAAATCTCACTAGAAAGGAATCTAGTGAGTAGACCTAATAAAATAAAAATTCAACCTAAACAATAACTATTCCCCGGCAGCGGCGCTAAAAACTTGATGCGTGGTTTTGCGACCTTACAACAGGTTTTACCTCTCAAGGGATCTTAAGAGGCTTGCAATCCCCACCAGGCAGTGTACCTGACCGATGTAGTATAGTGTAATGGCAAGTACCGGGGGATTGATCGTTCTCTAGGGGAATAGTGTCGTTAGGATTGAAAAACTACTCTAATAGGTCTAAGGGTGAGGGAAGATCCTTTTTGTATTTTATGTTTTTAGGAAAGCAAGTAAAATTATCTCGGGTTTGAAGGAGTGGGCGGAATTAGTTGCTAGTCAACTAACCCAAATAACTACAAATGCAAATAAAATAAATAAACGAAAATAAAATAGTGTGAAAACTAATATGGAGAGAGGTGTGTTTACTTAGGTTTCATTACTCCCTATTTATCTTTTACCGGTTGATTAGTGTGTTATAATTGCATGGATGACGGGTTGCATTCCTTAATACCAGTCTTGGGGGTGTGTACGAACTTCCCCAACTCTATAAGCTCCTACTTCACTCCTATGTCGAGCCGACTAAAAGCTCCTAACATGGGATCACTAGAATTCGCTCATGCATTAAATACAACCATATAATCGTAGTACACATCCGATCATGTTTCTTAAGACGTTCAAGCAAGTTACCGTATAGGAGGTTAGCCAGTTTTCTTAAGCCTAACATCGATAAACATTCATCCAATACAATTAATAACACACCATTCAACCAATAATTAATAGTTAGGTTTCATTAGATCTAAGCAAACACGAAGAAAACCTAGCCTAGCATGTTAAACAAAAGACAAGAACAAGATAGAATCAAACAACACATAGACATATTGAATGATTAATTGATAACTTATCTTCAATGTAACATGGAAGATCTCAAGGTGAAAAACCTTGAAAAAGCTGCTAAAATTCGTATTAGGGTTTCTCTCTAAAGAGTTCCACACAATGAATGAAAATTGCGAAAATATATATAGGAAAACAGACTGGACGGCGTCACTCTTTGGGTTGTGACGCCGTCACCTCGCCGTGCTAGGGTTTCCTGACGGCCTCTTGACGCCGTCCCCCTTTAAGTCCCAAAATTCCATTCTGGCTTATCAAGGACAATCTTCACATCCACCTTCGTTTGTCTAGCTTGACGGCGTCACCTCCTAAGCTTTGACGCCGTCAAGGGTACTGTTCCAGCAGATTCTGAGACTTTGTCGTTTTCTTCACTTTTATGCTCCAAAAACGTCCAAAATGCTTCCTTTTCCAGATTTCTTCTCCAAAGTACCTAAAATGACAAAAGGAACGATTTAGGGCAATATTTGATTAAATAATTACGATTTAGGGCTTAAATGACCCCCCAAAAGCGGTACACTTTTCGCCTCATCAGAAATGCACAGATGGTGAAGGTTTATCATCTTCAGGTTGGAATTTCAGTTATGATTATCAGCCGTTGAAAGTGTCATAGATGTTGACCCATTTTCGTTTGGTTGAGGGTTCTCAATATATTGCTGCGTTTACTTATCAAAAAAAATGCAGTGGTCATTCTCCCCTTCGATGGAATGTGAGTGAATTATAAGTTTTTCAGAATATTTATAATTTTATTTTTCATTAAGACTAAATGATGAATAATGATCGAGTATAATCAACATGCTAAATGAATAAAATTATGGGTAGGATCTTAGTCCGGTCTGCCTTCAGTTTTGAGTTATAGTGGCATGATACTGATACAATAAACTTTTTCTGCAGTTTCAACAAAAGCCAATTTGACCCAAAGTGCCGGCTGCATTCTGTGACTCAAGATACGATGTAGCCGTTGAAGTAGTTTACACTCGATTTACGGGCAAAATTTTCCCAATCTCATATCGAGCTACGCTTTGTTGATCCTAATTTTGACCATGATATGTATGTATGACTTTCTTTCTGATTATGTCTTTCTACCTGCAGTTTTAAGAGATTTGAATGCCTACCAATTTTGGTAAAGGTAGAAAAAAGGCGTACTAGACTTTCATTATTTTAGTATTTACTCTTATCTATAATGACATGTTTCTTGGTATGTTAGGTTGATTGGCAGAATGGCAGGGATGGCAAAAGATACAGGTGAGCTTACATAAAGTGAATCAGCACCTTACTTTGTTTTAGTGCGCATTGGAGTTTACAACATGAGGCTCTGTTACAAAGTTACATACCTTGGCTCAGATAGATCAACAGGTACAACATTTTACGTCGTTGGTCTTATTTTGCAGAGGAGTAATATTGTGGCAGGATCTCAAACATATTTTTTTAGGTGTTATGTGGTTCAAAATAGAATGATAGATCATATGAAAAACTTTTTGTTCCTTGAAGTATAAAATGTTTTGAAGATGTGTGAATGTGTATTTAGTTATGTAGGTTTGGAATGGTTATGAATGATTTTGAATTGTTTGGTCATGGGTGAAGGTTGCAGCGAAAACGGAAACAAAGGGTCAGATTAAGTTGTGTTTCAAGGCAACAACATGTAAAGACGTGGCGTCTATAAGATCGTTTCAGTTGACTCAAGAGGCTTCGAACATGGACTATAAGGCGCTTGAGGGTGTGTTGCAGATTACTGATCCTCGCATAAGATAGGTACTGAAAGTGGTTTCTTAACACCAGGAATTATAGATACGCATATTTGTAGTTATTTTGAGATTTTTATTGGATTTTATTTATAAATCTTTGTTGTCAACAACTCCCGCAGCAACGCGCGGGTTACCCCACTCGTTAAAATACAATAGTAAACTTAAAAAACATACAAAAAAAAGTAAAAGCAATTCGAAACTAAAAAAAATACAATAACTAATTTTGTAGGTATTTCTTCATTATTTCATCTTTTTGCATTTCGATGAGCATTTTTTTCGGTGGCAAATTCGGGTCGGTTGTAGTATTTAGAAACTTAAATTCGTCCATTTTTAGTATGCCATCGTCTTTCTTCCTTGACGCCTCGTACGACGCCACCGCGGCCTCTTGTTTTATTCGCAACTCATTATGCATAATTTCACCAAATTCAAACGGGAAGTGCTCGACGAGGTTTCGGATTTGGTTTTTTGGAAGCACGTTCTTTATCGAGGAGGAGGGGGCGTGGTCTCGCATCATCACCAAATAACTCATCATGTCCGGGTCCAGTAAGACAAATGGGCGTGGGAGCGTTACATTTGGCGTGTTTTCTCAAGATTTCCCACGCGTCTTCGTTACAAATGGGCGTGGGAGCGTTACTTCTTGACGATATGCGTTCCTAACACGGTTCATAAAATCAAGTTCATTTTCCCCACTACGACCACCCATACGGTTGTAACGTTTCCAAATTGAGTTGAACTTTTGGAAATTATTGTTCAATGTATGCCACTTAATCGTTAACGTATCATTGTTACACTTTTGGAAATTCTTTCGGTTGAATTTGTGGAGAACCTTGTACCAAAACGATCTTTGGTTTGGTCAGGTATGACATTTTGGTCCTTGGAAACGGCAACGTTACACGCGGCTAATAACGTTTCCTCCGACTATAACCAACGAAGACCGCAAGTTATTCGGGGTCGGTTTCGGCTTCGTTTTTGTTTTGGGGTTCGGTTGTGGGTTTTAGGTTTTTTTGATTTTTTTGCGCTTCGTTTTATTCTTCCTTTGCCCTTTGTGCGTTCATTTTAGATTGGTGGTTGAGATTGTGAGGGTTGTGTCGTGTTTGGTGGTGACGTTGTCAGGTTATAGTTGTGACGTCGTCAGCTCGCCGTCTGTAACACCCCCAATTTCGTGATACGCAGCGGAATTCAGACTGGTTGTTACTCGACGGCACAACAGTTATAACAATAGAAAACGAACTCTAATGGAGTCGTTTTTAAAACATTTATCATTTGATTTATATAAATATCAGAGTTTACAAAAATGAGGTCCTAGTAGTTTCACGGTTTACAAATTACATTAAATAAGTTTTCGAATGATAATAAAAATTTATAGCCTTCTTGAGTATCCGTGCTCCTCCGTGCCAGCCTCATTCATTATGGACCTGAGATACATGCTGAAAACAATCAACACAAAGGTTGAGTTGATTTCGTAGAGTTTATAGTTAAACCGTTGAACACAATATTCGTAGTGTGAGCTATAGACTCACACTCATAGTTGAAAACAAAACAATTATTATTTCACTAAGCTCATGCAACCAAAGCATTAACGTAGACATAATAGTAACATAGAAGCCCTACCAATGCACTTTACCGTCATACCTCTATACCTTAAATATATTGCGTTTGTTTGAACTCATAGTTGTTTAACACAAACGGGATTCGTCAATCCTAATAGGCATATTCACAATATTCGGGCTCACTAAGCTAGTGATTAATGGTTCATGATATAGGGACTTTGAACATGGCAATCGTTACTTAGTGACAATAAAATATAGTCGGGTAAGCATACAGTAGAAAGCATTGTGTTCGAGTAGAAAAATAGTACTCCCTCCGTCCTATATTAAATGTACAGGTTTGACTTTTCAAGTCTTTCTTTATCAACTTTGACCTCACATGTTTTTGCTTGTGTTATATAATATTTGATAAAAATTATACGCAAAGAAAATACATTCAAAACTCAATTCATTCATATATTTTGTATCAAGTATTATATTACACAAACAAAAATATTTAAGGTCAAAGTTGAGAAAAAAAGACTTCTAAAAGTCAAACTGGACATATAATATGGGACGGAGGGAGTAGCATGTATCCCCCCCCCCCCCACGGGTTTGTAAAATAGTTAAACAATAGAAAGTGGGGCTACGACTCACCGTGAGTTATGTAGTGAGTAGTGAAAATGGTAGTCGAGTCGTGAAAGTCTCTACGAGCAACCTATAATATAATGTTGCGACTTAGGTTGGAACAACGTCTAAGAAAACATAAACGTGCCTATATATGTCTTTATATTGATCATATGTAGTACTTTGTAGGTTGTGCATGTCGTTTTGTAGAAACGGTTTATGAAACAATTTTAATTTATATATCTTGTACTACCGTTCGGGCCATCATAATCATGTAGTAAATGTTCGAGGAGCTAGGAAACTTTTAAGTCGTAAATCCAGCAACTCGTCGATACATTTACCCAAATGAAACCCCTCACATGAAGTTCCCTAGTTTTGTAGTACTCGATGTGGAAAATATAAGTTTTGCTTGTTTGAACCCGTACTGGAGCTTTTGCCGTAAAGTAAAATGAAAGTTTATGAAGTCCATAGGTTGTTTGGTTATGATTAGGAAATCCTATGGTCATTACAATATATCAATAAGAGTTTATAAGTATATAAATCGTAAAGTTGGTTTTTCATAGTTTTTATACACTATTCCGAGAGTAAAAATAAACTTCAGAAAGTTTATTTTCAACGAAGATTGTTATTTTATAACTTCATTATGTTTAGTGAGTAATTAGTTCTGAAAATCACGTGGTTCTTAATTATTTCTCAAGTGAAAAACCAAAATTTTGATATTAACAACTGTCTTACCATTTGAAGCAGAAAACTGCCTTCATTTGGCGTTTTCAGGCAGAGTTACGTCATGGTAGATGTAAAACTTCATTCCGGACAACTTTCTTGTTTTAACTTTTTGATGAATCGAACACGAAGGGCCTAAAAAAAAATCCAAAATCTAAGCAGAATGCAGTTTGTCAGATTCGGGTTTTCAATTTCGCTAGTTTATTTTTGTCATAACTTTTGACTCGTTTATCCATTTCGGGTGATTCAAATTGCTACGTTTTTCTTATAAGATCCTCTATAACAGTAGGTTATTTATCCAAGGTCATGGATATTCTAGTTTGGTTGTTTTTCATAGTATAAGAAACTAGTTTACTTGTTCACTTACATAAGTTAACATAGAAGCCTTTTCAACTTCTTTTAAGGGTTTTGTTGTAACACCCCCAAAAATAGAGAATCGCGGAATCATACATGTTTTGGGGTGCTACTGAATAGGAATCACAACACAAGATACATAGAGAACGGATTGAAAATCCATTTTAAAATATGTTACATACTATAAGTCGAATGTCATACATAAGTTCAAGTTTTCATAAAAGTAAGGCACAGTTACATGACTATTCCAAAGTTTTCAGAGTTACGCTTGTGTAAAAACACTTAGGTTTCCGATGATCTCGCCATGCCCTACCTTCAACATAAACATACTTTAAGCACCTGAAAAACTTGCTAAAAGTCAGCTAACGTTGGTGAGTGTATAGGTTTAAAGTAAATAGCACATATGGACCATAGCAATAATCAGCAAGCACACACTAATCCCGTATGCAACACTAAGCTCAACAACCGAACTAGACAAAAGCATGCCAAAGGCATGGATACAATAAAGGTGCCCACGAGTGATAATCCCCAGTCACTCGGCAAAGAGGTCGTCATGGTATATGTCCGCTTTGGCCTAATGTGTGGCCAACCGAACGGAGGAGTCACCCTCAATAGATCTATTTATAACATACGCGTTTCCCAGCAGGAATTGACGGTTGTCGATGGTGGGCAAAGTGGGATTCAAGCAACTTAGGTTTCCGCATACCAGTGTGTAAAAACAAGTTCAGTTTTGGTCCACGAAAATAGTTTTGCATGTTTCTCACCCCAAGGTTTATAAAACAGTACTTATAAGAAAGTTGGGGCTATAAACTCACCTTAAAAGATAGCAATCTGCTAGTCAACAAGTAATTAGTGCAACCGCTCCGACACGCGACCTAGTTAAGTATGGTAAGTCTTAGTACAACGTTCATATTTTAAGTGCTTGACTCTTTTGAAAAGATTTTTAAGTGTTACCATGTGCTTGTGTATTTCTTGCTTGTTGTGTGGTACATACGTTTCTAAAATAGTTTATTAGAATGGCTCTTGGTGTTGGCTCATGGTGATAGTGAATGGTGTGAGTGTACATAACGGAACATCCGTGTATTATATTCTTTGTTATAATACGTAAGTTATATATATATATATATATATATATATATATATATATATATATATATATATATATATATATATATATATATATATATATATATATATATATATATATATATATATATATATATATATATATATATATATATATATATATATATATATATATATATATTAAGTATTATAATAGTAATTAGGCTTATATATTAAGTATAATAATAGTAATTATGTATTTAATTAATTAGGCTTATAATTAATTAAATATACTTGAGAAATTTTCATATCAATAAATAATTGAGGAAATACTATATTATAAATAATTTTTATTATTTATAATAAAATTAAATATTAAGTATTTAAAATAAATACACTTGTATTTAGAAAGATTATATAAATGTAAGTATTTTTGTAAAATACTCTAAGTGTTATAATTTTTAGAAATTTGGGCATGACCCGTTCATTTGTTCAACATTTCCATTTTCCTCAAATGTTGCAATTTCTCAACTAAACCACTTGTCACTTTACTTGTAAAATTTAGTACGTAATAACTATATTATTCACTAATAATATAGTTATCGTTATAATTCGTTCTACGTTACAAAAATAACCATTGCAAGTTCAAATATATGTAAACACTCATTTTCGTCATCCGAAGTATTTATTGGGCCGAAATTCACTATTGGGCCCATTAGTCCAAAATTAGCCCTGTTAGGAATCATCCTAACACGTAAATGGAACGACATATACGGGATTACATTAGTTATCCTATTTAGCCAAAACACAAGGACTAGTTATGTAATAGTGTGATAGTTTAGATTGTGTTTGGCTATAAATACCCTCCTAGACTTCACTAGGAGGGTGATGCTTTGTGTGTAGTCTTATCCTTTCCTTATTATCAATAAAACACATAGTGGCCTTATCAAAACTGTGATAGGAAATGTTGTAAGTAATCTCGTATGTTGCCACATTGTGGGAAGATTGTTAGGATCGCTCCTAACACTGAAATGTGACGACATTATGAGATTACAATAGTTATCATTGTTAGGCTCAAACACATGGACTGAAACCGTCATTTATGTAAAGTTATGTGTTGTAAGGCCTATATAAACCCCTCCATACTTCCATGGAGGGGTGATGCTTTGTGTTTAGTCTTATCCTTTTCATTACTATCAATAAAACACCTAGTTATCCCTTCTCTCTCTAACCATGGCAACTCTTTACTTCCATAATCCCCGACCTCCCGAATCACATAATCAACCTAAAACACGATCCTAACAAGCCCAAAACTATATCTTCCGATTTAAGTTACGTTATATATATCGTTATACATCAAAATTAATTTTTACACGTCCGATAACAATTTTTGGTCAAAAAGTCAAAGTTGGAAAAAATGTTGTTGGGCTCGGCCCACTGTTCACTGAACACCCCTATTGGGCTCAAAATATTCACTTGGCCCAATAACCAATTTTAGTGTTTATAATTATATAACTTTTTATAATTAAACATAATTAACACTTTTAATTATGTTTACTTCTCAAAAAGGTCAAGTTTGGTCAAAATTATTTTTATTCAACTAAAAATAATTATTGTCGTCCCAAATAAATAAGCTACACCAAAAATTGTATTTTCATTAATTAATTATAATTAGTTATGGTTAATTAGACATATGTTTTATAATGATTTTTCAAGTAAAAATTCCACCATTTCACCACTTGAGCCAAAATTTTATGTTTTTCAAAACCCCAATAATTTCATAAATTTTAATAGAGCCGATTTATATATATACATATAAGTGTATATATCGTCTTAAATTCGCGTAATTAACACTAATCACTTTTGTATTACTAAATTTGTACCACAAGCAACAATATTTATTACACAAGTAAGAAACAATCATATGAGCTCATAGCATTTATGATGGTTCGAAATACATGCATGCAAGACAACATATATATGTTTGTCAACTTAACAAAATATTTACATATAACACTTGGTAACACCTTTGATCACCATAAAATAATGAAATAAACAAGTTTTGAAAAGTTTTGATGAATGCTTACAAAGGGTGTGTTTGTACGTGGCTAGGAGAACCAAAGGGAGACCCAAATCACTTCGAATTAACCCAAATCACCTTCCAAATTACCCAAAACTCTTGTAAATGCAACCCAAATTAAGTTGATCTTCAAAAATTATATATGAAATGTGTGTGTGTGTGTGTTTCGGCCAAAGAGAGAACAAGAAGAAAAGAGATGAGTTGTAGATGAAAAAAATGAGGATAGTGAATGTATAAAAGATATTAGATTTGGGTAAAAGAGTGTTTGTTGGTTAATAAAGTGTTTAGTGGTATTTAGGGTGAATTTGCATGTGATAATATGTGTTGGGTGTGAGGTGGCCGGCCAAGGGTATCCAAGGGGAGGGGGGAGGGTTAGATAATATTTTTGCTCCTCGTTGGTATATCGTGTGTCGGTTTAAGCTTAAATGTAACCGTAACGTCCCGGTTTGACGTTTTTGGAACGTATACGTAAAATAAAGTTTTTAGCCACGAATTTTGTCATAAATGAAATAAAATGTCATTACTGACTCAAAAATATATTTACTTGAATTTTACCATAAATACTGTGGTGTCGGTTCGCGTGCGGCGTTGTTTTTCAGAAAATGTGAGAAAGCTCTCAGTAAATTACGAAACTTGTCAGTAACTATCCGAAATGGATTAATTTGTGTTTACTAACAAAAATAGACTTTTTCAGTAGTGACTGTAAGCTACAGTGTGCAGGACAGCTCCCGAAAATGTTCAGAAATGTACAGAAACATGCAGAAATGTGCAAAAATAAATATAATACTCAAAATAAATATAATAAATATAAATTTATTATTAAATTAATTTATGAAAAATACCATTTGTCACAGTCTCCCCTTCTTAAGGGGAAATCCGTCCCGGATTTCAGTTCACGTCATTCAATGAGTTCAAAAAGAGATGCGGATATTTACGCTTGATCTCGTCCTCTCGCTCCCAAGTGTACTCGGGGCCTCTGCGAGAGTTCCAGCGGACTTTCACGATTGGGATATGACTCTGATTCAATCGTTTAACTTCCCGGTCCATGATCTCAATCGGTTCTTCGACGAAGTTCAACCTTTCGTCGACATGGATCTCTTCCAAAGGAATAGCATGATTATCATCAGATAAACACTTTTTCAAGTTGCTAACATGAAAAACGTCATGCACAGTGCTGAGTTCAGAAGGTAATGCGAGTCGATAGGCCACAGGCCCGACTCTGGCAAGAATCTCGAAAGGTCTAATATAACGAGGGTTCAGCTTCCCACGTTTGTCAAATCTAATCATGCCTTTCCATGGCGAGACCTTCAACATCACTTTGTCACCCACTTGAAACTCAAGGGGTATTCGCCTCTTGTCAGCATAGCTCTTTTGGCGATCACGAGCAGTGTTAGGTCACCATATTAGTAAACACAAGTATTCAAATGAAAGAAATGAGATGAGAAATAGACTTGGTTGATTAAGATCAATATGAAAGATGAAAGAACAATAGTTTGTTTAAGATATGAAATTAACCAACAAAATGAAAGAGATACATAGGGTCCTATTTATAGGAGGAGGATAGGGCAAC
>LBNU01029984.1:197212-216142 GCA_014162995.1 Artemisia annua | reverse complement strand
AAAAAAACGGGCGAAAACGTAATAAAACGGGCGAAAGCGTAAAAAAACAGCGAACACGTAAAAAAAGGACGAAAACGTATAAAAATAGACGTAAACGTTAAAAAAAAGGGCGAAAACGTAAAAAAAAACTGACCAAACGGTAAAAAAAATGGACGAAAACGAAAAAAATGGCGACAACGTAAAAAAACGGACGAAAACGTAAAAAAAATGACGAAAACGTAAAAAACTGATTGAAATGTAATAAAACGGGCGAAAACGTAAAAAACTGACGAAAACATAAAAAAACGGGCGAAAACGTAAAAAAAGGGGCGAAAACGTAAAAAACGGACGAAAATGTAAAAAACGGACGAAAACGTAAAAAAATGTCGAAAACGTAAAAAAACGTGTGAAAACATAAAAAAACGAAAACGTAAAAAAACAGACGAAAACGTATAAAAATGTATGTATTGAAATATTTTAAAAACGTGCATAAAAACGTGTATAAAAACGTGTGTATAAACGTGTATAAAAAGGTGTATAAAAATGTGTGCAAAAACGTGTAAAAAACGTACGTAAATTTTAAAAATAATAAAAGTCGTCTAACTTGTTACTTTTTGTCATTGTATGTAGCCATTATAAACGATCGTTAGTCTAAAGGACTAATAATGCAATGATAAACCTAACGATCGTTAGTTTAACCTGCCCCAGCAGGTCAAACAGGTCACCGCTACACACAATGAACGGAATTTGCAAGTTCATTGACAGATTGGGAAAAAAAAAGAAGGCTACATACAATGGTAAAAAGTGGTAAGTTAAATACATTTTCAGGTAATTTGCCCTTTATAATTCACAATCCTTTGCGTTATAAATCTTTTTTAACATGACGAAATGGGTGTGCATATGTGTTATTGAGAGTGCACATGTGTTTTCACAGTTTCTGATGAATTTTCCGCCTTTTATGCATATGTGGTTTTACAGTTTCTGAGTTTAAATGTATTGAAAGTGCATATATGTTTTTATTTTTTATATAAGGATGTTTTTTTTGTTTAATTCTTATATAAGTGTGCACTTGTGTTTTGTGTTTTAAGGTTGTACTAATTTATCAAAATGGTCTCTTTTGAACAAGTCAGAAATAAATTGTGCATATGTGTTATGTTAGATGTTATGATCAAATAATTCGTTAATTAATTGGTTGTGGTTACAGGTGCGAGTATGATGAGCGATGTCAAGAGTGCACATGTCTTTTGTACATAAAGTTGCGAGAAAATTAATAGACACGGCTACGCATCAACGAAACTTTCATTTATTCTTTACTTTTTAGAATTTTGTATTTGAATTGTATGTGACATGATTTTTAATTTTGTGTATATATAATTGTTTTGAAATGTATATGTACAAGTAAAATATTAATTTTGTCATTCAATGCACTTGTGTAAATAGTTTTGGCCAAAACATTAGAGGTAAATTTACTTTATATAAAAACATATGTGTCTCATTCAAAGCAATTGAACAATAAAAATATATGTAAATTTACCTTATATAAAAAAACACATATGCACTTTACTTTTTAAAATCATGTTTGCTGGAAAAATAATTATTACAAAAAAAAAAAATAAAAAAAATAAAAATAAAATAAAAAAGTTCCCTAATATTTAGGACCTAAAAAAATGTGTTTTATTAAAAAAATTCAAAAATAAAAATAAAAAATGTAATTTTACTATAATACCCTTTTGAATTAAATAATAAAAAGAAATATTCAAAAAAATCTGATTGGTTGATGCTGGTTCTCGCAGTTCTCGCAATTTATTTGGTTCTGAAAAGAACCTCACCCTATAAACATATATATATAAAATGTATATTATATATATATATATACGTATAATATAATATTATATATATAATATATATTATATATATTATAACGTATATATATAATATAATAAATACGTATATATATACATAATTATTATTATATATAGCGGAAGGGTTTATTTTCAGAACAAAAAAAAAGTCAGAGAACTGCGAGAACACCATCTACCAATCAGATTTTTTTGGATAGTTACTTTATTATATATATCAGAAGGGCATAATAGTAAAATACGTTTTTTATTTTCTTTATGATTTTTTTAATAAAAAAACGTTTTTTTTTGTTCCTAATTAGGATTTTTTTTTTTTTTTTTTTTTTTTTTTTTTTTTGGAAATAATCTCTTTTTCATGATTTCAAAAGGTAAGATATGTGTTTTTTTTCATATAAGGTCAAGGTGCACATGTGTTCCTTTTTTAAAAACATGCTTCCTTTAAATAATTAAATTTACATGTGTTTTTTAATAATTAATTTTTCAATATTTTAGTGGCTCATTTGCTTCTAATTGCACATGTATATATTTACAAGTGAATTCTATAAAGTATTTTTGTTTAACACAACACATTTTCATTCGTTTAACAAAAATAGAGAATACAAACTTTAGCAAAATCCAAAAAATCTGAACACTCCTGTTTACATTTCCCTCTAGTTGCAAATAGAAAAAAGAGAATGTATGATGAGATTCACTAATGCGTTCAATGTGCATGTGAATTTTACTGTTGTGCCATGTATTTTCTTGTTGAGCAAATTACCATCTTCGTCTACATGTGTTGATCTCTGGTTCGTCAAGTTGTTCTCCAATAGCAAGTGTTCTTCGTAAGGGCTGCATGTCACATATCGTTTTTTTTCAAGCGTGCACAAGGTACCTTTCGTGTACTGTGTTTTGTTGTAGCACGTCCATTGTTCTTCCTACTAGACAAGTTTTCTTCAGTTTTTCTGCAAGTAATAAAAGATAAGTTAAAAATCATTGCACATGTATTTTAAAAAACTGAAACCAACAAAGTAAACTGAATACCACAACATATGCCTTTGTGCACATGTATTCATCAACCAATCATTCACATGTATATTTCAATAAATTATAACCCACACATAAACAATTTAATGGTGTAGATCAGGTCAGTCAAGAGAGCAATTAGACAGTACGTGCATATTGGTGTATGAGCCAATCCTAATCCAGGAACCACTCCTGAAAAGTTCATTTTTTTTCTTATAAAACACAAATACCAATATATCCTATCAACCACACACTTACTAATTGCAAAAAGCAAAACTCAAATTAACTGAAAAAGATACAACTGCTTACCAGCCGACCTCTATCCGTGAGTACAGTTTTGATAGAGAAAACAATTACCGTGTATGATTGACATGTGCCCTGATTGATCTATCATCATAAAGAGCTGCGAAAAAGACAATTTATTAAGTTAGAACATATAAATAATATGAAAATACTACTCGCAAAAGATTATTTTAGGACACGATATGTAGAATATCTTTTATTGTCTTACTGTTATTTGTTTCTTGTAAGAAGGATTAGGGTTCCTTGTAGTATAAAAGGAACAATCAGTTAAACTTAATGTATTGAATTGAATTATATGCTTAATCAAAAAGATCCATAGAGGATCAAGAGTTCTTAGTTATTAGTGTCTTCTTGTATTTAATTCCGCTATAGAATACAAGTTGCAGAGTTTCTCCATTAGTGTGTTTGTGATTACATAAGCATTACTAACGATCCAAGTAGGCTCAAAGATCTATCAAAGTCTAAGGTTCAACAAATGGTATTAGAGCCTCGGGAGAGTCTCTGTGGTACTAAGAACAAAATCTAATTTACATCTCTTTTACACCCTCACAATCAAAAACAATACCAGGATCAGTTGATGGTTCTGAAGTCACTCAGCAGCAACTCAACTCCTCAACTCTACAACAAATTGCATCATCTCTCACCAGTACCAGCAATGCCAAATTCCCATATCTCAAGAAGGAAGAGTATGAGCTGTGGGCAATGAAGATGCAGAATTGGATCACCAACATTGATTATAATCTTTGAAGTGTTATCCTTAAGGGTAACTCTCCAAAGAAGCATACCACATATCCTGATGGTAGGATTTCCATCCTTCCTCCTGCAACTAATGAAGAAGCTCTAGCTGTTCAGAGAGAAAACAAAGCTAGAACCATTCTCCTTCAGGCTATACCAGATGATCATATGGGTGATTTTCACTATATGCAGGATGCAAAGGACATCTGGATGGCCATTCAAGCAAGATTTGGTGGGAATGAAGAGTCAAAGAGGATGAGGAAATCAATGCTCAAACAACAATTCCAAGAATTCCAGATCTCAGAAGAAGAAGGAGTTCATAAGGGGTATGATAGATTTCAAAAGATTTTGAGGCCAAGCCAGATAATGAGGACTGCAATGCCAAGTTCTTACGATCTTTACCTCCCTCATGGCTGCAAGTGAGCATTTCCCTCAAAGCTAAAGGTGGACTGGATAATTACACTTTTGATGATCTCTACAACAAGCTCAAATCCCTTGAGCCTGATGTTAGAAGTCACATTCATTCGTCCACTCCTAATTTCTCAGCCTTTGTAAGCACTACCTCGAATAAGATGACTCATGCTGCAAGTCCACCTTCCTCAGCATCATCATCTTCCTACAGCACTCCTAGACCAAAACCTCAATCTCAGTCTAGTTTTGTATTCACTCCTTTGTTGCTGATTATGAAGATCAGCAGCAACTAGCCTATAAGGATTTTGATCAAATGGACCCACTAGATTTGGAGGAGATGAACTTGAAGTGGCAGTTCGCCATGCTCTCATTGAATATCAAGAAGTTTGAGAACAAGGCAGGGAGAAAGTTCAGATTTAAGAAAAGTGAACCAGCTAGATTTGATAGAAGGAAGGTTAAGTGCTATACTTGTGGGAAGATAGGTCACTTTAAAAGAGAGTGCAAGGAAAGGAAGGTTGATGATGAGATTAGGTACTCTGCTTATGAGCAGAATCAAGTGGAAGCTGGAAATGCCAAAGCAATGATCTTTTTGGATGAGCATGTGAACTGGAAGGCACATGAGCCTGAGGATGATGAGGTTGATAGTTCTAAATTGAGTGGAATGCTGGCTTGGTGTGACACAGAGGATCAGCATGATCAAGTTGCCTTTATGGGCATCTCTCAGGTACATAATTGTATGTTTGGTTGTGCTGAAAGATATAATGAACTTAAGGAGGCTTATGATGATATGAAACCTAAATATAATGAATGTTATGTGGAGCTTCAAGCTCACAAAAATGGTTTAAAAACCTTAGAACAACAGAAAATTTGGTTTCAAAAGAATCAGCTTGCTTATGAAGAAAAGATAAGGGTGTTAGAAAGGGATTTACTATGTACTAAAAATGAGTTAGCATGTTCTGAGAAAGAAAAGACTAAAATAGATTCAGAAAAACAAGTATTGCAAAAGAAGTTAGATGAGGAAGTAGCTAGACATAATCAGTGGTTAATTTCAGGCAATAAGTTAGCTAGTTTTCTCTATGGTAGTCAATCTGTAAAATCTGAGGTAGGTTTAGGTTTTAAGAGATATGTAGGTGTAAAGGCTATCAATGATATGAAAAAATCTACATCAGCAGGATTAGAAAATTATGTAAAAGAAGGAGAATTACATGTTGTACCTGGACCTATAAGAGAAGAACATATGCCTACTACCAAAACTTCAGACTTTGATGGATCACACCATCTATATGGTAAGAAGTCAAGTGACTTCCCAGACCCTGATTGTAAATCTACTGACTTTGTCTCTTGTTCTGACAGTGACAAGTCCTCTGACCAAGGGTCAACTACTTATACCAGTTGTGATTCAAGTGAAAAGTCTGACCTTCCCAAGACCTCACCCAAGCCTACACCCAAGATTCCCTACAAGTCTGTTAGAGTTGCTGCTGATGAACCAAATTCAAAGACAGCTACCCTTGGAGACTTGTCATTTAATTCTCTGCAAAACAATAATTTTAATTCTGTCAAAAACAATTCTATTAATGTTTGTGGATTGAGTACTTTTGCATGTAATGGAACATCTTTTACTTTGAATAAATCTTCTAAAAAGAAGAAATGTTTTGTTTGTGGAAGTAAATTTCATTTGATTAAGGATTGTACTTTTCATGAGCAGAGAATGGGTGTTAGTGCTGACCAAAAGAAACCAAGACCAATGTGGAAAAATGTTAATAATATAACATCATATGTTCCACAAACAACCCATAAAATCAGCAAACACATTGCTGCGGATAAATCAGTTCCTGCTGACAAGCATGTGTGTACTGATAAAACCTCTCCATCAAGTTGGAGAAGACCTGTTGCAAGACCATTCATGAGACCAACAAGTACTTATTTTCAGAATGGTTATTGGCCTGGATTTCATGACTTAATGTATGTGGGAGAGGGATATTGGGATACTGTTGTTAAGCCCTCAGCAGGTTGTTCTTGGAATAACAAGGGACCTAATTTTAATAGAAGAGCCAAGAACAATGGTGGATCTTATAAATCTACATGGCCTACTTGTTATGATCCACAAGGCAGGCTCAAGTTAGTGATGACTTGAGTCTCCAAAGTGTACTAATTTTTGTATATTGTTTTGTTGTTGTTGTAGGATCATCCTCTTAAAAGTAAAGATGTAGGCATTGTAGATAGTGGTTGTTCAAGAAGCATGTCAGGGAATAGAGAAAAATGCATAATTTTGTGCCCATACAAGGAGGAGGCAATGTGACTTTTGGTGGAGGAGATGGTAGAATCACTGGGAAAGGAACAATTAGAACCTCTAAGTTGGACTTTGAGAATGTGTACTATGTCAAGGAACTGCAAAACTTCAACTTGTTCTCAGTCTCACAAATTTGTGACACCAAGAGAAAAGTGTTCTTCTCTGAGGATGAATGTCTTGTACTCTCCAAAGATTTCAAACTTTTGGAAGATACAACCATTCTGCTGAGAGTTCCTAGAAACCACAATTTATACACATTCAATTTGAATGATGTCCACCCAGAAGGTGACTTAACATGTTTGGTGGCTAAAGCATCCCTGGATGAGTCTACAAAGTGGCATAGAAGAATGGCTCATGTGAACTTCAAGACCATTAACAAGCTTTCCAAACTTGGTCTAGTTCATGGGCTTCCTTCTAAAATCTTCACCAATGAACACAATTGTGTTGCTTGCAACAAAGGAAAGCAACACAAAGCCTCCTACAAAGCCATTAAAGCTGTGAGCACTATCTCTGAACCTCTTCAGTTGCTGCATATGGATCTTTTTGGTCCTACTCAAGTCAGAAGTATTGATCACAAGTACTATTGTCTAGTAATCACAGATGACTATAGCAGGTTTTGCTGGGTATTCTTTTTGAGAACTAGAGATGAAACTTTTCCAACTCTAAAAGAATTTATTACTCTTGTTGAAAACCAGCTAAACAAAAAGGTTAAAAGTAATAGGTGTGATAATGGAACAGAGTTCAAAAATGTTTTGTTAATAGAACTTTATGGGTCTAAGGGGATAAAAAGGGACTATAGCAATGCCAGAACACCACAACAAAATGGTGTTGCTGAAAGGAAAAATAGGACCTTAATAGAGGCAGCAAGATCCATGTTTGCTGACTCTAAATTACCCACTATGTTCTGGACTGAGGCAGTAAGCACTGCATGTTATGTTTTGAATAGGGTATCCATTACTAGACCTCATAACAAGACACCTTATGAACTACTCACTAGGAAAGTTCCCAGCATTTTTCACCTCAAACCTTTTGGATGTCATGTGACCATTTTAAACACTAGTGATCAACTAGGAAAATTTGATGAGAAAGCTGATGAGGGGTATATTGTGGGCTATTCAGCTCATAGCAAGGCTTATAGGGTATATAATTTAAGTGTAAAAAGGGTAGAGGAGACTCTTGACCTGAGATACCTAGAAGCAAAGCCTAATGTTCAGGACAAGGTCATACTTGGTATTTTGACCTGGACTACTTAACTGTTTACTTGGGCTATACTAGATTTGTTGCTAACTAATCTGCAGGTACACCAGAGTCTCCCACTAACAATGCAGGTACCCTGGATGATAACTCAGATAGTGAGTCTGACCTTGATGACCACACCATTTTTGTACCTTGCTTTTCTCTTAACCATCTTGCAGGTCATGGTTCTAAAGATACAACTAGACAGAATGAGGATGAGTCAAATTATGCAGAAGATCTTGCTAGACTTCAGAAGCAAGAATATGCAGCCAAACAAGAAGCTGAAAGACTTGGATTGGAGTTTGCAAGAGATGCTGAGGCACTAATCAGACAAACAGCACAACCATCCAGCAGCAATCATGATTCTGCTGATAGTTCTCCTATTGCTGCTGACATCCCCAATTCTACGGATGGTACCTCTTTTGGTTCTGCTGATCATCCTACCAGACATACAGGCTTATCCCCTAGCTTTGAAGAACCTTATGGAAGATTTCCAAGCCCCACAGATCTTGGTAATCATGAATAAAGTGCTGGCATTTTCAGTTCTTCTTCTTATGATGATGACTTTGCCCCATTCTTGAGTAACATTCAACCTACAGTTGAAGTTAACACAATCCCTACTAAGAGGATCAACACTATACATCCTCAAACCAACATTCTTGGTAACCCCAATGCAAGTGTTCAAACTAGAAGTACTGTGAAGAAGGCACAGTTTGGAGAATATGCTTTTGTTACCTATATCATGTGTCAACAAAGAGACAATCACACAGATCAACAACATTTTCTGTTTGCTTATTTTTTATCTCAAGTTGAACCAACAAGTGTGGCACAAGCACTATCAATTGAAAGTTGGGTAGAAGCTATGCAAGAGGAGATGCAACAATTTAAAAATCAAGAAGTATGGATACTTGTACCTCTACCTGATGGGAAGTTTGCAATTGGGACAAAATGGATTTTGAAGAACAAAATGGATGCAAGGGGCATTGTGGTCAAAAACAAGGCTAGATTAGTAGCTCAAGGATACAGACAAGAAGAAGGGATTGATTATGATGAAGTGTTTGCACCAGTGGCAAGGGTTGAAGCCATTAGATTGTTTCTGGCCTTTGCATCTTATAAGGGTTTCATGGTTTATCAAATGGATGTCAAAGGTGCTTTTCTCTATGGGAAGATTGAAGAAGAAGTCTATGTCACTCAACCCAAAGGTTTTGAAGATCCAGAACATCCTAACCATGTCTATAAAGTGGTTAAAGCTCTCTATGGACTTCACCAAGCACCTAGAGCTTGGTATGCTAGGCTATCTACATTCCTGCTGAAGCATGGATACAGAAGAGGAGCTATTGACAAAACACTCTATATCAAGAAAGATTCCAGGGATATCATTCTTGTCCAAGTTTATGTGGATGACATCATTTTTGGCTCCACTAAGGAAGCTTGGTGCAGGGAGTTTGAGGAATTAATGAAGGGTGAATTTCAAATGAGTGCTATGGGAGAGCTTACTTTCTTTTTGGGCCTGCAAGTACAGCAAAAGTCAGATGGGATTTTCATCCATCAAGAGAAGTATGTGAAGGACATACTTCAGAAGTTTGATATGGACAATAGTAGGACTACAACTACACCTTATGAAGCTCCAAAACCAAAGAATAATCTTGATCCAGATCCTGCTCACTACTACACAAACTGATTTTACCCACAAAACTTTTCCCACAAAAAACAATCTGTGGGAAATTTCCCACAGATTACCGACAATTTACACACCAAATTGTAGATCAAATTTCCATGGGAAATCAGTCGTAGATTTCCCACGGATTTCACACAATCTACACACCAATTTGTTGACCAAATTTTCGTGGGAAATCGGTCTCAAATTTCCCACGGATCAGCTACGATATTCACACTAATTGTGTTGACCAGACCTTCGTGGGAAATTTGTCGCAAATTTCACACACATTAGCGACAGTCACAAATTCGTGGCAAATCTGTATCTATATTACCCACGAATTTCACACGGTCTTATTTAATAAAAATATGATTTAATTAGTTTGAGTGAAATATGTAGATAATTACTCACTCATTAGCCACAAGAAATACTGTTTTTATGTTTCTTTATAATTACAAGTTCCAATATTACAATTTATGTCTTAATATTGTTTATTAGTTTCAACTGGAGGTGGAAATGAGTCGAGCTGCTCGTAAAAAGCTTAGATCGGATCGGTAAAAATCTCAAACGAGCCGAGCTTAAACGAGATCGAGCCCGAGCCCGAGCCTGAGCTTTACATACAAAGATCGATTGGGCTCACGAGCCTAAACGACACTAGAATATTTGAAGTATTAAACATATATAAAACATTACGTGTTTGTATTATAAGTGAGCTTATTAACGAGCTCAATAATAAACTTATAACAAGCTCAATATAGATATATAACGAGCCAAGCTTGAGCCAAGCTTTAAGGTTTCATTCTAAATCGTATAAATGAACCGAGCTTGAGTCGAGCCTAAGCCTGTATAACATACCACTAGCCGAGCTCGAGCTTAAAAGATATGGCTCGAACCGATCCGAGCTCGAGCACAAGCTTTATAAACTTAAACAAATCGAGATAGACCTCTGGCAGGCTTGTGCTCGGCTCGGCTAATTTCCACCCTAGTTTCAATTATATATGTCTTTGTATTTATTTAGCTATTTGTACGTGCGTCACAAGTGTATATGTATATATGTGTAACATGTTTATGTAGACATGTGCGTTATGAACCATTGTTTATCTATTAACGAATGTAGATACGTATTCTAAGTTGATTTTAGCATTCATTGTACTTTTATATGTTTATATTTAAGAATGTGAACATTTGTGAATGTGTAAGTATGTCAAAAACATAATAGATGATTATGTTCGTGGGAAATCCGTCAGTACTTTCCCACAAATTTCCCACCAATTTGATAAATTGGTGGGAAATTTGTGGGTAGTTAATCACAGATTTCCCACAAAAATATAGTCTTTTGTGATTCTGTATACTTACACATTCTTACATTACTATCTATATGTCTTTATGTGTTTGTAGTTTAATATTGTAAGTGTTTGCTTATTAATGTAGCTATTTGTGAGTAACACAAACATATGCATTTATATGTGGAACTTATTTGTAGAAACACATGACATATGAACCATTGTATATGTATGATTATATGTATATATATACGTGCTCGGCTCTACTTATTTCCACCATAGTTTCAATTATATGTGTCTTTGTATTTATTTAGCTATTTGTACGTGCGTCACAAGTGTATATGTATATATGTGTAACATGTTTATGCAGACATGTGCGTTATGAACCATTGTTTATCTATTAACGAATGTAGATACGTATTCTAAGTTGATTTTAGCATTCATTCTACTTTTATATGTTTATATTTGAGAATGTGTAAGTATGTCAAAAACATAATAGATGATTATGTTTGTGGGAAATTCGTCGGTACTTTCCCACAAATTTCCCACCGATTTGATAAATTGGTGAGAAATTTGTGGGTAGTTACTCACGGACTTCCCACAAAAATATAGTTTTTTGTGTTTCTGTATACTTACACATTCTTACATTACTATCTATATGTTTTTATGTGTTTGTAGTTTAATATTGTAAGTGTTTGCTTATTAATGCAGCTATTTGTGAGTAACACAAGCATATGCGTTTATATGTGGAACTTATTTGTAGAAACGCATGACATATGAACCATTGTATATGTATGATTATATGTATATATATACGTGCTCGGCTCTACTCATTTCCACCATAGTTTCAATTATATGTGTCTTTGTATTTATTTAGCTATTTGTACGTGCGTCACAAGTGTATATGTATATATGTGTAACATGTTTATGCAGACATGTGCGTTATGAACCATTGTTTATCTATTAACGAATGTATATACGTATTCTAAGTTGATTTTAGCATTCATTGTACTTTTATATGTTTATATTTGAGAATGTGAACATTTGTGAATGTGTAAGTATGTCAAAAACATAATAGATGATTATGTTTGTGGGAAATTCGTCGGTACTTTCCCACAAATTTCCCACCGATTTGATAAATTGGTGAGAAATTTGTGGGTAGTTACTCACGGACTTCCCACAAAAATATAGTTTTTGTGTTTCTGTATACTTACACATTCTTACATTACTATCTATATGTTTTTATGTGTTTGTAGTTTAATATTGTAAGTGTTTGCTTATTAATGCAGCTATTTGTGAGTAACACAAGCATATGCGTTTATATGTGGAACTTATTTGTAGAAACACATGACATATGAACCATTGTATATGTATGATTATATGTATATATATACGTGTTTTAAGCCGATTTTAACATTCACTTTACACTTTTACTTTTATATGTCAATACATAAGTATTGCGGATGTATAGTGATTAAGTGCCTTTTGTTAGTGACTTAGGGTTCACTTACGTACAATGTATTTGTAGACATGTGCTATATGAACCATCGTATACATATTAACTTCTATATGTATGTGTTATAAGTAATTATAAAGTCCCATGTACTTCTATATTTCAATATTTGAGAAAGCATATGTTTCTAACTGTGTAAGTATTCCGAAAATATAAATTCCGTTTTTTTCTGTGGGAAATCCGTTGGTAACTTCCCACATATTACCCACGGATAGATAAATATGTGAGAAACCCGTGGGAAAATCGTGAGTTATTTAACACCGATTATCCACGAAAAATATAAATTTTTTTAAAACTTATATATTTATGTATTTATTTATTTATTTATTTTAATAAATGTTCTTTTAAAATCTCTTTTATTGTCTTTTTGACATGAATGTTTTCAAATTTCGGCCCAAATACTATTAGATTTTTTGTGAGAGAAACTAGGCCCAAACAATACCCTAACCTAAACGATATATATTACTCCCTTTTACTCTTAACCCTAATTTTACTCACAATATTTGCAGCCACACTTCTTACTTGGTTCATCTCCTTCACAACCGAATATTTCAAAACATAGATACACTCTTTCACCTCTCCCAACAATGAATCACATACGAAATCTTTTTCCTAATAAAACAAAACCCCTAGTGGGGACTTTTTAATCAAATCATACCTTATTAAGTAATAATTTTTTTAATTTGATTTTTTTTTTGGATTAAAAAATCATAAATAATTCTTATATAATTCCTTATCTGGCAATACTATTTGTAAATTCGTTTTTTAAGAATATTTGAGCTAAAAAGTATATGTGTCAAAATTATAAAAAATTAAAACTTTAAAAACACGGGGGTGATTTACAAGACTACGGGGTCAAAAGTGAAAATTAAAAAAAAAAAAAAAAAAAAAAAAAAAAACAAAAAAAAAAAAAAACAAAACCATAAAAGAATTTGGCCGTGACATACCTTCCAACCCTATTTTTCTTCAACCCAAAGTTCTATATCGAAACCTAAATCAATAATTGTGCGATTTTAAATAAATTGGATAAAATTTTTTACAGTATAATTCTTGTCGCAGTGATAATTTTCATAATTTATTTATGGAAGAACCAAAAACTCTTTCAACAAGGTATGATTTTTAATATCTAATTTGATTTTGTTTAAAATTGATATAGGGCTTTTAGTTATATTTTAAAATGGTTTTGTGATTTTTCTGTTAATTTTATTTCAGTGTGTGAAAAAAATTAGGGTTTTTTGAAGCTTTAATTTGGTTAATAGAGATGAAAAGGAAGAAGATCAAAGAGTAGAAGATTGGTGGTTCTGAATTGGTTACTAAATCTGCAGGTATATATGTGTTTGGGTTCGTATTTGATTTAATGATTTTTAGGATTGTTTATTAATCTCTCATAGGATTTCATTGTAGACAATTCATATCAGCTGATCGTTTAACAAAAAGCATGATTGTTTTTTGTATGATTTGGTACCACTTACAAGATATTTTTATAATTTTGTCTATGTTCATGATTTGTGTTAGTGTTTTAGGTTTTGTTTATAGTTGTTATAGTGAAGATTGCAGATGCATGAGAAGTTCTATATTCTTATCTAATGAATCAGGTTTGTGTTGTAACTGAGATTATGTGATTATGTGTGTAACTGGAATTTAGCGAAGATTACGGACTTTGTGAGAGCAAACACGTACCATACCTTACAACCACATCCTAAGCTTTTAATCTCATCCTTAGGTTGAGCTATCTCCTCTATTTTACCTTTTTGATCAACTATAATATGAATTTATAATATAAAAATAGTGTCTGAATTTGCTTATTTCAAATAAGCTTGTCAGCACAACTTAAAGGGTGTTTCCTTAAGCATAATTTTGGGCTTATTAGCATGGTTCAGCTTATATTTCATAAGAACATATTTTTCTAGGCTTATTTTGGTAGTTTATGAGGTTATTATCTATCTTTAAGTTGTAACAAGCTTATACTACATCTGAAAATAAGCTAGATAATAAAAAGGCTATCTACATTCCTGCTGAAGCATGGATACAGAAGAGGAGCTATTGGCAAAACACTCTTTATCAAGAAGAATTCCAGAGATATCATTCTTGTCCAAGTTTATGTGGATGACATCATTTTTGGCTCCACTAAGGAAGCTTGGTGCAGGGAGTTTGAGGAATTAATGAAGGGTGAATTTCAAATGAGTGCTATGGGAGAGCTTACTTTCTTTTTGGGCCTGCAAGTACAGCAAAAGACAGATGGTATTTTCATCCATCAAGAGAAGTATGTGAAGGACATACTTCAGAAGTTTGATATGGACAATAGTAGGACTGCAACTACACCTTATGAAGCTCCAAAACCAAAGAATAATCTTGATCCAGATCCTGCTGTTAATGTACATCTATACAGGTCAATGATTGGTTCACTGATGTATTTGGCAGCTTCAAGGCCAGATATCACTTTTGCAGTTAGTGCTTGCTCTAGACATCAAGTCACACCCTTGACTTCCAATCTCAATGCAGTGAAGAAAATCTTTAAGTATCTTAAAGGCCAGCCTAAGCTAGGTCTTTGGTACCCAAGGGATTCTCCTTTTGAGTTGGAAGCATACAGTGACAGTGATTATGCAGGTGAAAATCTAGATAGGAAGTCTACTATTGGAGGGTGTCAATTTCTTGGAAGGAGGTTGATTTCTTGGCAATGCAAGAAGCAGACTATTGTGGCTACATCTTCTACTAAAGCTGAATATGTTGCTGCTGCCAATTGTTGTGGTCAGGTACTTTGGATACAAAATCAAATGCTTGATTATGGGTTCAATTTTATGAACACTAAAATCTTTATTGATAACCAAAGTACCATATGCATAGTCAAGAATCCAGTGTATCATAATAGAACTAAGCACATTGAAATTAGGCACCATTTTATTAGGGATGCAAATGAGAAACACTTAATTCAGGTGCTTAAAGTCCATACAGATGATAATGTTGCTGATCTTTTAACAAAGGCTTTTGATGGACCTAGGTCAACACTTAGTTGTCCATATTGGGATGGTAAACCCTTGAATGTTATGTTTGAGGGGAGGCATATGCCTCAAGGGAGGATTATAGATGTATATTTAGTTGTAATTTGTATTTAATTTTGATATGGTAAACTAACTTTGTTTTGCAGGTCTTATAAACTAACCATTTTATGTTTTAGTTTGTTTTGTGTGTTTTGTTTGGTGTGTCTATTTTGCAGTTATATGTTTCTGCTGAATGGTTGCTACTGAATTGTGTCAAATATGTTTCTGCTGAACGGTTGCTACTGAATTGTGCTAAATCTGTTTCTGCTAAATGGTTCCTGCGGATTAGTACAAAGTTGGTTCTGCTGATTATGCTCCATTGATTTCTGTTGAATGGTTGCTACGGATTACTTTAGTGGAATGGAGTGCTCAGCAGTATAGAATTTTATCAGTGGCATTGAATTAATCCAGTAGAGTTAAAATACAGTACTGAGAAAGATAAATGAGACATGAAGAAACAATAAACAGGGGAACCTCTCTCATTCATTTATCAAAAGTTACATCAAGGATGTAATTACAAATGATTTATTCAGATACACACCAACTAACTAATAACCAGACACCTAATACCTAACACCTATCACTCAAAACAAACACCCACTGCAGCTTTATCAAAGGTCAAATTTTGACCAAACTCTGCAACACGATGATAGTTGGGGGTTAAAGGGAAATTTTGCATAAAGATCTCTAATCCATCTTTCCTTTCCCTTTGTCTTCCACCTCCTTCATCTTTCCCTTCCTCTTATCCTTGTAATAAGTGTCTTGCATCCTTACACAAGGGAGCCCAATCACCACTGACCTTCCCTCTGGGAGTGGTGGATTGACCTTTCTAGCCCTTGTTTGAGAGCAAGAAGAAGCCAATAGAACTGAAGAAGAATGGGGTCGTGATTGTGGTCTCTCTGGAGTACCAGGAGGATGGTAGGTTGGGTCTTCCTCATCTGAGGATGTATAAAGGAAAGGAGAGACAAGTTCTCTGTCTGATGGGTAGGGGACCAATGGGCGTGAGTCCTCTGAAGGTTCAGGTGATGGGGTTTTGGCTGGATTGGGTGCTTGGTATGCACTAGGATTGAGCACTACGAGGTCATTTGTCCTAGGCAGAATAGCAGCAATGGGAGGTGGTTCCAACCTCCCTTCCTCATCCGAAGGAACATCATCCTCATCCACAGGAACATCATGTCGCTGCTTTCTTGCTTGTTCCTTGGTACGCCATCCTGGTTGAACACCAGGTCAGAAACAGGATAGCCATGATGAGGGGGAATCTGAATCTGATGATGAATCAGAGGAGATTTCAATTGGGTTCATGATTGCTGCTGATGAGAAGAATGTGTGTGTGTAATTTTGGTTAATCAAAGATTAATGGTGAGTTACGTATGATTTGAGAGTTATTTATAGAATTGATTGAGCAGTTAAGGCATTTAATGAGGAGTCGGTTCAATGGGTAGTTATTGATGACAGCCTGTAGATATTTTTCTACAGTGTACATTCTGTTGAAGATTTGGTTCAACGGATTGACCATAAGATTCTACGGATTGACTTTTCATTGCTGCTGATGGGTTAACTTTTGGATTTTATTTTGGGAAAATAATAAAGTCAAAATTGGTCAAACTATTCTTTCCAAGATTCGTTGTCAATTAAACCCCACGATTTGGTAACTTCCTTAAATAACCAATCGTGTGAATCCAACACCCAAAATAACTACTTCCCACTCGTTATAACCTCAAACCCATTTCTCAACTTCTCAAATTCATTATTTTTCTCAAATCCACACATGGCCAATCTTGTCTTCAAGAGTGATCACAACCAAATTGCATTTCTGGGCAAAGCAAAGGGAAGAGAACTATTTGATCCAATGGTAGAGTTCTTAAAGCGCTCTAAACTTCACTTTGCTCTTACACACTATCCTACACTTGTGTGTGAGTCATTGGTTACCCAATTCTGGGATTCTGCTACGGTAGAAGATGATGACACAAAGATCACGGCTACCATTGATGGGAAAGATTATGTTGTTACAAAGTCTGTGGTCCGCACTAGGCTTCAACTGGATGATGAAGAGGGTGACCATCATGAAGACAAGGATGTGATACTTCCTGGGTTACAGGCTATTGGTTATCGGGGTGATGGAAAGACAGCCTGGTACAAGAAACTACTTTGCCCCAAATGGAAGTTCTTGGTGCATACTTTGTTGAAGTGTATTAGTAATAAGACTGGAGGATGGGACCAATTCTCTACTTCTTTGGCTTGTGGTATTGTTTGCTTGTCACAGGGTACTACTTTTAACTTTTCTAGGTATATTTTTCATTGCATGATTAGTAATATTAATGCTGACAAGAATAAGTTTTATATGTACCCAAGGTTTCTTCAAATTATAATAGGTGTTGAAACACGCGACAGAACACATAGACCTATTATAGATTTAACCTCTAAAGTATTTCAAGTATGGTTAGTAACTTTAAAGGTGCACATTGGCCTTTAACACCAGCTATGTTGCCTGTTGGCAATGCTGCTGAAGGTGGTAATCCACCCAGCCCTGCTGCTGAGGATAGTAATCCACCCTCTCCTGAACCTGCTGATGCCAGTGCATCCGCAGCTAATGCTGCTAGCCCATCCAATGCTGCTGAAGCATCTGCATCAATTGCTGCGGATGACCAGCCTGCGAATGACCAGCCTGTGGATTCTCCTAGGCCTATTGCTCCTCATGAGCAATCTGCTGATTCTCTAGAACCAGTCAATTCTGCTGGTGATTATACTGTTGACCATAGAAATGAGACTGAGACACCTATCACTGACCATCTTGACCATAGTGAGGAGATTATAGGAACCAATGTTGCTAAGCCTAATGTTGAGACACCCATATTCACAGGACAACATCCCTCTAGTCCAACTAGAGAGTCCTTTGTTGATACCACCACTATTGGTGATGATTTTCATGTGTCTCCCACCAAGTCCAATGAAGCTCCCAATACCACTGGTATACCTGTTGGTACAGGTGAGGACCCTATATCACTTAACAATGTGTATGAGTTGCTTAGCAGGTATGTCAAATAAGTTGGTGATTTGAAGAAGGAACTCACTCAGACCAAAGAAGATCTTGGTGGTCAAATTAATGCATTAACACAAAGAGTTCAGACTTTGGTAGCTCAACTTAAGAACAAGAACAGGAAGAAGTATGTGGTTGATCCAGAAGATGAATTGGATATCCCTGAAGCAACCAAATTGGATATCCCTGAAGTAACTACAGCAAAGGATTCTGTTTCTTTTGATCATCTTCATATGTTGGCTGAAGCTACTGAAGTTGAACTCACTCCCTCTCCACAACCTAAAGCTGCTGACACTCAAAAGAAAAAGAGTCCAATTATGGTTCAGAGAAGGAAGTACTTAAGTGAGAGTTCTAGAGATGCTAAGAAGACTGGTGGTGATACTTCTAAACAAATTCCTGCATCTGCTGATCCAACATCTACTATTGATACTGCACAATCCATGGATGTGGATCCTGCTGATACTGTTGCTTCTGACCTTGGTCCTACTTCTCAAGATCCAGATCCATCTAATGTTGCTCATTCAGAAGAAGCTCCTTCTGTATTTGCTTATGGAAGAACATTTGTAGTTTCTGCTGATACTCCTACT